>JBAWJQ010002128.1:0-13802 GCA_037783105.1 Bactrocera zonata
CTACTGTTACATCAACCAAATTTTGTCCAGACAAACATCGATGATTCGACGCTTCCTTTTACAGTTTGAAATTAAATGAAATCGGATAATACCTCTGCCCACTTCCTATATAATGGTTATGTTGAAAACTACTAAAAGTGCAATAACTCGCAAAATTAATAAAGAGTATATCACAATACAAAAATTGCCAAATTCGCATCATTACTTTTCGAGGTCCATATATCGAATATGAGGACCCCAGTGTCTATGTCTGAACTTTTACCAAAAATATTGGTAAATTTGTTAAGTCTAGTATTAAAATTTGGAGACATTATAACAGCATGCACTTGAATCAAAAAATGAGTAAAAAAGTCAATACTTCCTTTAGCCTCTACCTTATGGACTTTTGTTCAATATGTGACGTAACTTGGTGGAACTCAATGAGCATCTTTTTTTGTTCTGATAAGCCGTAATGGCAAAAATAGGTAAAATCGGGTCAATACCCGTAATGCCATCAGTTCAGACGGCGCCTGGAGAAGGCCAATATAGTGTTTCCGTCTGAAACTTATTGAGTTTATGACCTAAAAAACATATGAGTTAATAAGATACCAAATATAATTCAATAACATACATACATATGTTAAAACAGACTTTAATATAAACTTCTGCATTAGCCGAAAATATTTCCCCACCTTTGATCTTTGCAAGTTCTGTTATTTTAAACAAATCAGACTGAAGTTGGCGAAGAAAAATATATTCAAATTAGGTGAGAATATATGTATATAATTCACGCAATTCTGAAGATATGTATAAGAACAATGAAAATATAAAAAGACAACCAGAATTCTTAATATGTATTAACTCTGAACCTGAATAGTTGCAATTCGTCTTCTTGTTGGTTTTTATAATTATGTATATCTTCATAAACAATTAAAGTATCTTAAGGATATGAAAATTGTAGTGGAGAAATGTGTAATTTATACGCAATCTTTTCTTGTAAATCTTCATGCCATTTATTTCAACAAATTTAAAGGGTCTATAATTTAGCTTTATCTTATTTGATTTCCTTCGTTTATAAGTATGTGCTCCTGAACTTAACTTCTTAATTTATTCTTCAAAATCTATGTCTTCCCCCTCAAAGTACTCCCCATTAGACTTGTGCCAACGTTGTTTCCAATCCTCGGAACAGTTATTAAATTAAATTTCCGGAAGAGCATTCAATGCGCGTAGCGCTTCACATTTAATGTCTTCAATTGACTCAAAACGGTTTCCCCGGAACGGTCGTTTGAGTTTGCTGATAGGCAGAAGCCACGGGGAGCTAAACCAAGCGATACGGCGGTTGTGGCACGATGTTGGCGGAAAACTCAAGAAGAATAAATTCAGTATGCGACGGTGCATTATCGTGGTGCAAAAACCAAGCGTCGTCAGCCCATAATTCCGACTTCTTTTTACGAATAGCTACGCAAACGAAGCATAACACTCAAATAGTATTCCTTGTTGACAGTTTAGACGGTCGGAAGGAATCCAGAGTGAATGCCAACATAACCTTGATTTTGACCTGCTTTGACGTGGAGTTTTCATCTTCGGCTCAGGTTTGCCACCATCGGTCGATTCATCGTCTGCTTCCGGACCGTAAGGATAGATCCGAGACTTATCGCAAGTAATGATACTTTTCAAGACATCCTGATAATCGGAAAGCGTTGTTTCACAGACGTTTACGCGACGCTATTTTTCGAAAAAATTGAGTGAATTTGGAACGAATCGCAACTTTTTTATGCCTAAATAATCTTTCAAAATGGTTTTCATGGATACCAATAAGATCTCTTATATTTAATCGTCGATTCCTAAGCTCTAATTGCTTTATTTTATTGACGTATTGATAATCACTTGATGCTGACGGCCGTCCTGGACGTGGTTCATCGTCAACGTCAATCAAAAAAACTTGTTCGTGACAAACAATTATCATTGGAGACCTTTCAAACATTCTGAATGTTTCGACTCCAGAAATTTTTCTAAAGGAGAAAGGAGTTTCTTTGAATAATATTACTCATAGTAAAAATCACCGAGTCCACGTTATGTTAATACTTCAGAAAGACATACCTAAAAAAAGTAAATACTTTGACGAATTTTCGCGAGAAATTTAAATTGAAAAATCTTTGTTGGACACATTAGTATAATAATTTAAACAAAACCAAAGCTAGAAAGATCTCGATGATATTGGCACTGCAATACATATAATATGTACGAGTATATCTGTATGCGCGTATGTTTTCTTCTCAAATGACCTGTCTATTTTTATATTCTAAGAGTGATAAAGTTGAGTTCATTGGATTATTTGTCCAAAATAACAAAATACTATATTATAGTACCGTAATCTGAATTTATTTCCACTTTAGCGGAAACATGTACATATGTATATGTATGTAATTCATACTTGTATACGAATTTAAAACAGACCTAGGAATTATGAATTTTTTTTTTTTTTGTTTACTGTTCAAATATAAGATATTTTGAAGCTTATCAAAAATATGCAAAATTTAGCCAAAAGAAATTAGGAAGAGCTAAGTTCGGGTGGAATCAAATATTTTATACTCTGGCAACTTTCAAGGTTCAAAGCAGGGAACACTTTCTTCGTACGGCCGGCGCGGTTATCACAAGACTTCATCCATTTTTACAGTGTCGCAGTTTCTACTGCGATCCGCTGTGCCAAATTACAGTTGCATATCTTAATTTAGTGCTTAGTTATGTCACTTTATAGATTTTCGTTCAATGACGTATTGTGGGCATGGCAGTGGTGCAATTACGCCCGTATAGGAGCTCATTCCCCTTTTTGGTTTCATCAAAATATCTCAATTTTTCTAAATTTATCGCTTGCACGGGTGGATTCACGGACAGGCGGATGAATGGACAGTCGAACAGTCACTCGGAAATCAACTCGTTTCGTCAACCTGTCCATTAATACATAACTCTATATTTAACTTCATCTTTAGGAGACACAAACTACCGTTAGGTGATCAAAACTATTATACTCTGTAGTAACATTTTGCGGAAATATAAAAATCTGCAGCATATGCAAACGATTTTCATCGAAAAATAAAATTCCATTTATAAAATATTAAATTGCGAACAATATAGAAGGACATTTTTCTTGCGTTAAAAGCAATCAACAAAGAGAGGCCAATACCATTTTCCTCTGTTCAACGCTTTGCCTTATAGTATAGCTGAAAAACCAGAGCAAAGCTTGTTATGAAAAGCAAAGCGCACCCAAAAAAAGCTGTGCCTGCTGCTAAGCACAGGCAAATTGTAGCCAAAAACAGATGCAGTTTCTTTAATCTCTCTTCCTCTGTTTCTTGGATACTTGGTGAACATATTTGGTGCCATAATATCTTTACTGTCTAATATTAGCGTTTTAGTTAACAAGCTTTCATGTTTCTAATTACTTAAGAATATTAACATTGTCATATCTGGACGCAGAGCGATAAATTCCAAAATTAGAAATAAAATAGTAAATTTAAGTTGAATAAAGTGCGTTAAGTGCTAAAAAAAAATCAAGATATAAGAAACTTTTGATAGGGAAATGGTAGTAACTTTTCTGAAAAATGCTTTAAAATTTATGAAAAATATAATTTTTGCAAATTGTGACAAATAGTTGAAATATAATTAACTGGCGCACGCAAACCAATTTTAATTTTTTAATTTTAGTCTACGAATTTCAATATTTGTTAACGAAAATATTTGTTTGCAGCAAGCCTAACTGTTAAAATGAAAGTGTGTCCTAATTTGAACCGCCGCAGCAAATTGCTACTGCACTTCACAGAAGGTCAAAAGCATCCAATAACTACAACTATGAAAATGCGCAAGTTTCTAGCCATACGTCCAGCAATTTGTCCGTCAATGCCAAAAACGAATTTAAAATTGATTTATGTACAGCGCTGGCTGCGGGAAATATACCATTGAATGTGCTTAGCAAAGCTACATTTAATACTTAAAAAAATACTTAGGGCAACTAATCACAGACGAAAGTACTCTTGGAAGAGCTAGAGCAATAAATGTTGTCAACAATCAATTCGAAAAATTCTCGACAGTATTATAAACCAAAGAAACGGACAAACAAGGGCGATATGTCGCGAATTTAACTGTCAGCACATTGAGCAAAAATTACTATTCTTATTCTTTTGATTTGTTTATTATACAAGTATAATCTCATTTCGAGAGATTTGTGGCAATCATAACTCTCTTGGAATCGAAGGTTTTATTTGTACACATTCTTTTTTCATTTAACGAGATATCTTCACGAAATTTACCACAGATTATTATCTAAGATAATGGTACAAGCTCTGAAGAAATTTTGGAGTACGAAACACTAGAAATCCCTGCTATACAAGCTAAACGAACGGAATTAAGTTGGTGTAAGGAAACTTTCGTATTTGTGTAGGGTATTATAGCTTCGGCTGGCTCAATCGAAGTCAAGGTTTTTTAATTTGAGTAATGTTTTGCAATTTATTTGCATGGTTTGGTATTTCATGAAAATGGCAAAAAAATATAATTTGCGTACATAATGGTACAAAAAAATACCCGAAATTTTCATAAACACTTTTTGGGAGGTCCTTCAGCTTCTTCTGCGAATTTTGTTTTATCATTTCAATAGACTTAATATGGGTTCTCTGAAGTGACAATTTCAGTTTGGCGAACAAGAAAAAATCACAAGCAGCCAAATCTGGTTAATACGGTGGTTGATCGATGGTATCAAAAGCGTTTTTGGCTTTAAATTCGGTCACAATCGTGGCTCGATGCGATGCATATAGGAGCATTTTCCTTCAAAAACCGGACAAAAATGAGAATTACAAAGTTCAGCGGTGCTACTTCAAATTGAATTTTTTAGTACCTGAGTAACCGTTCTATAATGAATCGATGAAATGAAAGACGTTCAGTCCGCTATATGTATTGCCACACAAGTAGTCGGAACTTAGACTTGGCTCAGAACGCACGTGCTTATTCGCGAAACTCTTTATTGTTCTCGATATTGTAAGTGGTTTTTTGTGTTGCGTGAAGTGAATTCTGGGAAATATTTTTGATGGATTCTGTACAACATGGTGCGTATTTATTATTAATAATATAAAGATTAATTTAGTTAATATATTATTTTGTTTTTTTTTATGCGGGAAAACAATGAATCACTAAAAAACTATTTTTTTTTTTTTTTAAATTAGTGTTTTTGGTCTCTAGTGCCGGGCGAAAGAAAAAAAGAAAAAAAAGTTGGTCACTTGCATAAAATGAGTACTGATTTATTTATTTTTTTTTTTAATTAAATACTGAAATTCCACTAAATTATTCTAGACGGGTGGTATGTAGATGGCGTAAGGTAGCTCTATCGGAGCCGGTGTGAAAATTGGACAATGGGCGTGGTAGCGCCCACTTTTGAGTGAAGTCCCATACCTCGAAACCCGACGGACCGATTTCGAATAAATTTAGTATGTAATATTCTTTTAACATTTCTATGCTGCTGTGTGAAAATGAGCGACATCAGACTTCCCATGTAACACAATATAAAATTCTTTTTGGTTCTTTCACTTTCCAGTACACAAATTAAGAAGTAATTGATAAAACTAATTCCCACCTACTGCATATTGAAAATGGGTTGAATCGGGCCAATATTTCCCAAGCCCCCATAAACATAATATAAAGATTTTCGAACTCAAATGCTCCTATGTGCGATGGTGCATTATCATCGCCTAAAATCGATGCATTGTTCTTCCACAATTCCGGCTTTTGTCGACGGATGTTCTCACGCTACTCCTCAATATGGCCTAATAGAGTCCTTATTAACTTTCAGTCCCTCCGGTACACTCATGATACACCAAACCACGAATATTGGAAAAAAGCAATGAGTGTCACCTTGATTTTTTTGGCGGATTTGGCGTGGGTTTTTTGGTTTCGCCTCACTTTTTTCCCTCCATTCCTATGATTGTTGACTCAAATTCATAAACCCATGCCTCATCGGCAGTTATTATGCTCTCCATGAATGTGGGATCTGAATTTTCATCGGTTGAAGGTAGCGATCCCTCGACCGTCTTTAATGGTTTTGTACCACCCGTAGGCTTGTGTTTTTGACAAAATTGAATCACCGAAAGCCTTTTCAGACATTCACAACTATTTCGCGCACGAAATTTGATTAGTAATACAAAATTGGATATAAATTCTTTGTTCGATATTTTTATCCATTGTGAGAATAGCAACGCACTGCGGAGGTGTACCGACTTAAGCAGCTGCTGTAAACAAACAGGTTCACAGATCGCGCTCTTATTTGGCATTTCAATTAAAGACAGTCTTATCAACTTAGCAAAATATATTTTTTTTAAATATCATTTACGTGGGGAGTTTAATAACAATTGCCGTGTGCTTTTTTCTCTTAATATATGCATATCGTTTTCAACGTCATTTTCAATGAAACGAATTTTGATGTCATCAGAATTTACATATCTTAACTCTAGAAAAATATGCAAATATGCTAAATACAAGGTCGAGTTATGAAGTGTACGAATAAACAAGTCGTCACACGCTGGCTGGTCGGGGAAATATCCACCATTGCGATTTATTAATCTGTCGAAAATATTTTTGTCAGTAGCGCAATGGTTGTAAATACAAGGATGATTTTTTTTTTTGCTCTCTTTATGAATTTATTTAAGCTTTTTTGACAATAATTGTTTGGATATTATTTTGGACAGTCATCGACTAGCTAAGAAAGCGATCGGACGTGTTGACTTCAGAAAACGCTCTCTCTCATCTCTAGTGTAAATCTCAATAAATTCGTGTCTACTCGTGTTACTTCTTTTTGTTATAAAAAAAAACAGAAAACAAAACACAAAAGAGAAAAAACACACCAACAAAAAAAATGGCTCCTGGGCCGCCGGACAAATCTTCCAACAGATTTGCTTTGCTATCAGAGGATGTCAATTCTCCAAAAAGATCACGGATTGACTTACAAGCCAAAAACTTTCCAAAATTACCAACTATAAACAAAACAGTGAAAAATTCCAAATATTTAGTGATCTCTCCAACCGATACTGACAAAAGACTTACTAAACTTAGCCCATTTGCAATCAAAAAAGGACTTGAATCTATTTCCAAAGAAATCGATTCCATTTCGAAACTTAAAGATGGAAGCATCTTAATCCTTGCAAACAATGCTAAATCGAGTGAAAAATTTTTAAAATCAAAAGACCTTTGTGGTATGTGTGCAATATCAGTGAAATTACACGCCAGTTTAAACTCAGTAAAAGGTGTCGTTTTCGACAAGAATCTTGCTGAAGTTGACGAAAAAGAACTTATTAATGAGCTAAGCTCCCAAGGAGTAACAAGTGTATACAAGTTCACCAAACTAGCCAAAGAAAAAACAATTAATTCTGGCCTCATTGTCTTAACTTTTGACAGATTTCAACTACCTAGTGAACTCGATGTAGCATGGTACAAATTAAAAATTAAACCTTACATACCCAACCCCATGAGATGTAAAAACTGCCAAATTCTTGGTCATACCCAAAAATGGTGTAAAAATAACCCATCTTGCCCCGTTTGTAATCTACCGCCCCATAGCGATACAATGTGCAGCCGCATAACATGTGCAAATTGTTATGGCGAGCACACCTCATCGGACAAAACATGTCCAAAATACCAACAAATTAAAGAAATCTTAACCATAAAAACATTAGAAAACATCAGTATGGGCGAGGCGCGCCGAAAATATAAAGAGCAACACCCTATGCAAGTGGGCACAACTGTACCTTTTTCGCAAATAATTAACCACTCTCATCACAAACAAACAAAACAAGCAGAAACCGAAGACATATCATCAATAAATATTCAAAAACAACACAGTACAACAAATGCATCGGCACATACAGTGCATCACCATCCAACATCCAACAACTACAAATCAAAAGCCAATAACGAACAAAACATCACTCTACACAAAGATGGTCATACAACACAAAATTCTAATAACAACAATATCACCAATCAAACTTCTCAGGAGCAATTGATCTCACTTCTTTCTCGTTACACATCTCATATCAACGATATCTCCGAAATACCAACAACTTCAACAATCACTGATCATAGCTACGGAGGAAACAACAACACAGACTTGTCAAACCAGTTCGAGGATATCTCTGATAACATTTAGCAGCGGAATTAGTAATAGTAATAATTATTCAATTTTGCACTCTCTACATAATGACTCTCAACTTACTACAATGGAATTGTAAAGGTTACTATAACAATTACACAGAAATAGAAATTTTGTTAAAATCCTATTCCCCACAAATTGTCTGCTTACAAGAAACCCATTTATCAAAGAGCGCCAAGCCTTATTGCCCAAAGCAATACGATGGATATTTTTTCAATTTACATCACAATGTAACTTCTAAGCAGGGTTGTGCTATATTAGTGCATGAGTCTATTCAACATAAGCATATTAACATTACGTCAAACCTTATTGCTACAGCTGTACAAATTAACTTTCCCCATGTTATAACAATTTTTTGTGTTTATATTCCCCCCCAACAACATATAACCGTAGCTGACCTTCTTAGCTTAACCAACAACGTAAATACTCCGATAATAATGTTAGGCGATTTCAATGGTTGGAGCCCTTTGTGGGGCTCCCAATATTGTAACGCTAGAGGACAAATAATTGAGAATTACATATTAAGCTCAAATATAGCAATCCTTAACGATAAAGTGCCAACTCACTTTTCAACACATGGTAGCTTCACCAATGTAGATCTATCACTATGCTCGCCACAATATCTTCCTCATGCCTGTTGGAATGTTATAGATGATCTTCACAATAGTGATCACTTTCCTATACAATGTACCTTCAATTTTCTGTCCCTTTCTGAGAGGATACCTTCTTCAAATATTCAATTCAACTGTGACCGTGCAGATTGGCGAAAGTTTCAAAATATTGCAACACAAAATCATTATATAGTTTCACCCAATATTAACAAAGAAGCCGCACAAATTCAAAAGATCATAAGAAAGGCTGCCAATGAATCTATTCCAAAAACCAAACGTAGAAATACTAAACAAAACGTTCCATGGTGGAATCCGAACCTAAATTCATTAAGGCAGGCAAAGCAAGACGCATGGAAAACTTATAGGCAAGTGAAAAGCATAGAAAGTCTTATAGATTACAAAAAGAAGAATGCCCACTTTATCCGACAAAAGAAAATATCCAAAACCAAAGCCTTTGAAGACCTCACAAAAACTATCAATCCATCCTCACCAACAAGCTACATTTGGAAAAAGATTCACCTTCTCTCTGGTACTTACAAGCCCTTTGGCATCAAATACATCTCGGTTAACAACAGCAATGTGACAGTTCCTAAAGACATTGCCCTTGAATTCGCTCAATTTTATTCTTCTAATTCTGACTCATCAAACTTTCCTATTGAATTCCAAATAGAAAAAAATACAACTCTTAACGCAGAAATTAATTTTACTCCCAATAAGTACACAAAGTTTTTGGAAACAAATTTTACAATCGAGGAATTCGAAGCATGTTTAAGGAACTCCAGGGGCACAACTCCAGGCCACGATAAAATAACCTATAAAATGATTGCCAACTCCCCTATAGACATTAAAAATCGAATACTTACACTATATAATCGGTCATACGAAAATAATATTATCCCACAGAATTTTAAAATAGCCACAGTCATACCTATACTTAAACCAAGCAAAAATGAGATTTCCATCCAAAATTATAGACCTATATCCCTATTACCATGCTTAGGAAAATTACAAGAAAAAATGATAGCAAATAGACTAACGTGGTACCTTAATTCCTCTAAATTAATTTCCCAACAACAAGTTGGCTTTAAAAAAGGATCCAGCACAATAGATGCTCTGCTATATATTGACCACCTAATAAGTAAAAATCTATCAGTAAGAAACCATGTGTCAATATTAGCAATAGATTTCCAAAGCGCGTTCGATAATATAGGAGTTCACGTTGTACTAAAAAAACTAGTGGAATGGAAAACAGGTGAAAAAATGTACAACTATATAAAAAACTTTTTAACAAACAGGAAACTTCGTGTAAGGGTTAACAATGTCTTTTCTCCATTATTCCCTCTGTCAAATGGTATCCCTCAAGGCTCCCCTTTGTCAGTAGTCCTCTTTTTGATTGCTTTTGAAGATATCGTCACTATCCTAAAAGAACAAAAAAACATAGATTTCTGTCTGTACGCGGATGACCTTTACATTATGTGCAACAAAAAAGATCCAAATGATATCCAATCCATCTTCCAACATACATTAAATAGCATTCACATCTGGTCAAAAAGATCTGGCGCCAAACTCTCTTTACAAAAATGTAAGCATTTTCATTCCTGCAGAAAACATAATTGCAGGAGAATAAGTATTGATTTCAATAATATTACAATAGAAAATACCGATAATATTAAGATTTTAGGGTTGTATTTTGATAAAAGGAACACATTTAACAAACATTGTACATACATTAAGCAAGATCTCGCCTCCAGACTCAATATAATAAAATACCTTTCCTCAAACAAAAGCCATATCCATACTAACACACTCATAAATTTTACAAAACTTACCATCCTCGCAAAAATTGACTATGGATTGCAAATTTATGGCAAGACCTCGAAATCATCTCTTACGAAAATAATGGGCGCATATCACGCTGCTGTCCGATTTAGCCTCAGGGCCTTTCGGACAACTCCTGTCAAATATCTGCTAGCCGAAGGTGGTTTTCTTTCATTAGTAGATCGTGTCGCTTATATTAGAGCACGTTCTATTAACATCATATGTTCTAACAATAACTCAATTTTGGATAAGGAAATAAAGCTACTTAAAACTCGAAAAAATACCATATCTATAAAATCAGGTCTTGTGGAGATGTTCTATATGATAAAGCAAACACAGAAATGGATATTCAAAAACTCAGGGAAACATATCACTCCCCCTTGGTTGCTATGTTCCGAATCATTTATCAACACGCTTTCTGTATACCCAAAAGACTCAACTAGCCCTCTTATCTATCAACAAGCATTTCTAGACGCAGCCGCTCCATTAAAAAACAACCACTGGAAATTTCTATTTACGGATGGGTCAAAAAACAATAATGGAACATCTTTTGCAGTAGTCCATGAAAATGGTGATCTCATAGCAAACGGAGTTTTACAAGATCAAACATCACCCTACGAGGCTGAAATACAAGCTGTCCTAAGCGCGTTACAATTCGCCACCAAAAAAAGGAATAAGTATGTTATCTGCACAGACAGCAAAGCAATACTGCATGGAGTTCATAACCTCAACAATCACTCAGAAGAAATATCTACTATTAGGACTTCCTTAATAAACTTAAAAAAAGAATCAAGCTCATGTGGATCCCAGGTCATGTCGATATAACAGGAAATGAGTTAGCAGATAAAGCAGCCAAAGCGGCCTCAACATCTCCCCTTCAGCTATTTATACCATTTCCGAAAAAACGAATCAAATGTGAGATATTACAAGACCTTCATCAAAAATTTCAATACGAATGGAGCAAAGAAATTGGTCATTACAAAAACTTAAATCCAGACAAACACGCAATAAGACTTTCAACCAATACCACAACTGTAATGAACAAATGTTTTATAAGACTACGCCTTGGGCACACTCGTCTTACACATCTTCACTTGATGAAGAAGGAGTCACAGCCAACGTGCCATTTCTGCAACTCATCTCCTTTAACCATCATCCATATCCTTAAGGAATGCCAATCCTTAAACCTCCACCGATCCACCGTATTTCATCAAGATCCCATATCCATACTAACCACCCCAAATGAAGACAATGTCAAAAATATTTTCAACTATTTAAAACTTTTAAATATACATAAATTAATATAAGTTATACATTATTTAACCAAAAGTAACCGATAGCCCTAGTTGCTAGTGTTTTTTCACATTTATTGTAATTCCAATTATAATAAATAATAAATAATAAATAATAATAATTATTTTGGATTGGCTATTTATATATCCATTGACCATTATATATCCATCAATACCGAACAACAGGCGACTATTAGTTTCAATCTATTTGACGAACACAAAACTTTTGTTATCATCTGATATTAAATCACCAAAAATTTTAATTTTGAGTTGCTTTGCTTCGGGTCTTTTGCTCTAAATTAATGAAATATAATCATTAATAATCATCCAAGTAAACACTTTTGATGGAATGTGAGTTTCTGTTTTAATACATCTTCACACCATTTGACCAACCCTCACACATTTATTACCACAAAGTTTCTGCCAAGTTCTTGTTTGTCTGCCGTAATCTTATCCGATTATAATAAAATTTTGTTTACATGTTGTTTTCAGTTTTGAAAGGAAATAGCAGACTTCTTCACAACTTATAATCAGTTCGAATTTTATCATATTTCATATCTTTGGTTTGACGAATCTGGAAAATTATTTTTTAATTATTCAGATGAATAGAATGCAAACAGTTTCTATTGAAGATTTTAAGATAATTTAATATTTTTTATTTTAAACTTCAAGCGCAGCGAAGCTAATAATAACCTTCACAGGTCAGTTTGTATGATAGCAATATGTTATAGTAGCCCGATTTCTATTGGTCAGTTTGAATGGCAACATATAATAGTGATCCGCCATAAATTTTTTTTTGGAGGGGTATTCCATACCAAATCGACCACTTTTGAACCCGACCCCTTTTAGATTTTGCTGAAACTTATCCATCCTTTTCTACCCTTTGAAAAATATTTTTGAGAATTTTTTCAAAATTTTTTGTCCAACTTCAAAAAAGTTATGAATTTTTCAAAAACATGTCTTTTTTATTTTCAAATAGCCACAACTTTTGTAGAAATTGACTTTTGGGAACCTTTTTTTTTAATTTTTGTTTTTGAATGAACTTTTCGAAAAAATACACGAAAAAAATTTAACGCGATCAATTATATAAAATAATCGGTTTTTTTAAGTAAACTCGTCATTTTTTGGAAGTTCGCCATTTTTCAACTTCAATTAATTTGACAAATATCCCGGCTAATCCCGGAGTGGGCCATTTTTTATATTTTTTTTATTTAAAAAAAAAATTCTCCAATTTTCAAAAATGAAAAACATTTTTTTCCGTAAACTTTATTTCTATCATATAAAAAATATAATTTAACGATTTTATGATATAATATCAATCAATTTATAGAATTAATTTACGAATAAAAATTTAAAATTAAAAAATAAAGCGATACGCTTGACAACTTGATTCTGGAATGATAATATGGAAAATAGTTAAATAAACTTAAATAAATATATTTTTTACGGATTAAATATTAAAATGTTTGAAATATTATTTTGTAATTCGATCGATTCTGAATTTCTTATTTTGTCTAAATATAGTACATGGCTTTAAGATTAATATACATATGTATGTATGTATGTAAGTATGTATGTATATAACGGTGATAATAAACATCTACACAGCGCTGTAATCAATACGGCGATTTGTCTTGATTAATGTACGTGGGTTTCTAATGGTAGTGTCAACAAACCATAACCACTCCCAGTACACGCTCGCACTAAATTATTCGTGGCCAAACATCCCCGACGGCCATATTGTGGTAGAAACAAGGCAACTTTTCAGAAATGCTTGAGGCGGGCACTTTTCTCAACAAACATAAATAAAAATCAAAACATTTTGATTTTGACACCGTTAATCGATTTTTTCTGATTTTTTGCTTTTAAATCGTGTAAATTAATCAAATTTATGCGCAACATTAAAGGACAATACAC
>JBAWJQ010002130.1:0-123834 GCA_037783105.1 Bactrocera zonata
TGAAACTTCGTCGCAGAATACATACAAAGTCAAGGATTTTAAGACTCAAAATTCGACGGTTAATTCAGCCTTCTTTCCTTGCTTTGATATTTCGAATTTGGATATCTTAGTTAAAATTCTCTCAGCCAAAGCTGTTTAAACTTTTTCATTGAGGGCGTTTTTTTACGTGATGGGTCCCAAACCCAGCGCACAATCCTGTGTTGGAGTAAAAAGCCGCCAGTTACAGTATATTATAAATTTTTTTACAAGTTTGGTCCAGTGGATATATTAGGCTAGGTGAGGTAAGTAGGCTTACTTTTCGTTATCCCTCGAATAATCATACGTTATCAGCTAGAGACGTCTGTTCGTTGTGATGCGCAGAACTCTTTGGTATGGATCAAAAAATCTGTCGAATACCGATGCCTTGGACGTGCTATAAATTCACTGAGGTGGCACCGAGATAGTTAAACCTTAGTCTGGCGAAAGCTAGGCAGTAGCAGTGAAGAAGGGAGTGTCGAGATGTGTCCTCCTCATTTTCTGCCTTGCAACTTTGACCAGTTGCGCCCTCCAGAATCTCAAGTCTCACCGCGTGGATACCAAGAGAAACAGTCTGCTGGTGGAACGGCAATGTAAACCTTGCTAAGAGCTGGTAGTTCAATGGACCTTTTACATTACATAGGCATAGAAGGTTTTTGCAACCCCAAAAGTACTGACTGCTGATTCAGCAACCGAATGCAGGAATATAAGGACCCCAGCCGTCCCCATCCGGATGTAATTTAAGTAAGGGTAGTTTTCTTGTAAACTTCTTGGATTTATATTTATATATGTATATATTTGGCCGTATTATTATATAGACATGGAATGGAGGATAACGGTCCATGCATTTCCCTATTCTACATAGGATAAATTTACTGATATACATACATTAGTTTGATAAGACTTTGATTCAAAGAAAGGTGTATCGCATTATTGAAGTTTCTCAGATATTGCTTTCTAATGTTGGTCTCCGCCCGCATTTCTTATTCCTTCTATACTTTTTATATTTCAGTATACTTGTAACTGATTGGCTAAAACAACCGAGTGCACAACTCACTGTTTCCACGAATAGTGGTGAGTTTAAACCTTATGTTAGGTTAAGAGGTCGATCCTGGCAGGGATCTCACTTGAACGGCTTAGAACGCCATACAAAAAATTCATATATGATAGATCACTAGACTCTCACAAATCCATTACATTTTACTGTATTACATATCTGATTCGCCGAATATAAGACTACGGAGGTCTTTCATGCTCAGTCTTGCGCAAAGAGTGGGCTTTGGTGGAAGTGCCTGTATGTTTCCAGCTCACTCTCTTTTATACAACCTTGACTAATTGCATCCGTCGAAATGTTAAGTCTTATGGCATGAATGCCTTTTGGACAATGTCCAGTAAGAGCTTCTACGATGAACTTTGCTAATGGTAAGTAGTTCAGTAGATGTTCTGCATTCATTTGTAGGCCGAAAGAATATTGCAGGGGTAGGTCGTCGCCCAGCACCTGCTTAGATCACGCGAGATCCACTCATTTACGCTAATTTTCGATGAGTCGGTGGGGGATTTTGTTTACAATTTCGGCTAACGTCCGCTGAATGTTATTTTTGATTTGATGTACACATAGAGAGAGAATGCATAAAATCGCATGACCTAAACGTCTAACTGTTTCCATTTCCACCGCACAACGATGGTTTCAACGTTTTCGTTCTGGTGTAGAGGTGGTCGAAGATGCGCCACGCTCCGGAAGGCCTGTGGTGGAAAATTGCGATAAAATCGCTGAATTGGTCGAAAGAGACTGGCATAGTAGTCACCAAACCGTTATAAACCATTTGAAGAAGCTTGGAGTCACTAAGAAGCTCGATGTATGGGTGCCACACGAATTGATTCAATAAAAATACCGCAAGACTTTTTTGACAACCTCTTGATTCGCTGAACTATACAAATACCGTCATATATCTCGTACAGTTTAGCTTCCCATCGATTGCGGTATTCGCCGTTGTCAGTGCGTAAAAGAAGATAAATCTTCCGCAGAATATTTCCCTCAAAAACTCGTAACGTCCATTTATCCGATGTTGTCATCGTCCATGCCTCTGCTCTATATAGATGGACGGTGGTTATCAGTGACTTATAGAGCTTGGTCTTGGTGCGTTGAGAGAAGACTTTACTTCTTAATTGCCTACTAGTCCGAAGTAGCATTGTTGGCAAGATTTATTCAGCGTTGGATTTCGAGGCTGATATTGTTGTTGCTGGTACTTTGAAATTATGATTGTCCACAGTGACGTGGGGGCCAAGCCGCGAGTGCGACGACTGTTTGTTTGAAGATAGGTGATATTTCGTGTTGCCCTCGTTCACTGCTAGACTCATTTCCTTCGCTTTTTTATCCAGTCTGGAAGAAGCAGAACTAACGGCGCGTTTGTTATGGCCAATGATATCAATATCATCGGCGAACGAAAGCAGTTGTCCCCTCTTGTAGACGATTGTACATTCTCTATTCATCTTGTAGCTCGAACTACTTTCTGCAAGAGCAGATTGAAGAAATTTCACGTTAGGGAGTCGTCTTGTCTGAAACCTCGTTTAGTATCCAACGGTTCGGAGAGGTCCTTCGCGATCCTCGTGGGTCATCTGGGTGCTGTAAAACCGTGAGAAGTGATGTGATAACCAACGACTAGGCGAAAGCTCCATTTTTGAACTCAGCTCAAAATAAATTACGGTAATAATAACTATTGAAAAAACTCTTTACGCCTGCTCAAGAAGTATGGTAGGACATTTCTTATATATTACCGATCGTTATAAGAGTGTTATATATGAAATAGTTAATTTTGCGACTTTTGAAGACATTTGCTATATAAACGAAGCGGAAGATAGATAGTAATCTTGCATTAGTTGCAAACTTTAAGGTCAAAATAAATTTCGAATTTAAAGTTATCGTAAGAGACCTAACTGTACTGTAAAGCTAAAATGTTGAGATTGCCACTTTTTTGTAATGGTGCACCTCAGGTACTTCATTGATTCGCTTTGAAGTCGTAAATAATTTCATTCCTATTCTAATTTGTGTTTCGAATCCAGCCCCTAGGCACTTATAAGCCAATTCTCGCAATCAACATCCTGATTTCTTTTGCCCGTAAAGATGTCTTTCATCAGTATTCCCAGTTCCAACTGTTCGCAGCAGGCAAATTGCACCCATTTATAGGTACGTGGTAATTTGTGTATGTGTGCGTGTGTATACATTTCAGCTCGTCACTCTGACGCCAGGGTTCAACGAGCGAAAAAATGTGTAAATTGAATTTTCCGCCATGCGCGAAAGCGGAATAAACGCATGCACGCACACATTTACACGCACACGTGCCATATGTTTATGCAACAAAAGCAATGCAACAAATTTAACAGCTACACCGTTACATTGTATCGCTGCTTTGCGACAATATTGCGTTGTGAAGAGCGTTTTTTTGAATTCCGCGCTGCTTGTTTTTTTCTTTTTGTGTCACATTCTCATCTAGGTTTTGCATTTTGACGCGCACACGCATGGCGTTCAATCAGTCAAAAGTATGTACATACGTACATACATATACATATACACATGCATAGAAAAAAAAAACATACATATAAACATGCAAGATTGCATATTTCTCGCATTTACACGCTTCTTTTCTGAAACACTGTAAATATATGTTTGTCCACCTTCGCTGCACACTATTCATTAAAAATACGTGTACGCTTGTGTACAAACATATATCCCGTTATTTTGCCACGATTTCTTAGTGTCGCTTTGTTTTCTTTCGTGCCGTTTCATTTCGATATTCGCCCATTCTCCGTCTTTGTCAATTCAATACAATTTTTATTTCTTCCTCTGCCTTTATTTCTTTCCCTTCTTTGTTGTTGTTATGCGTAGGTACTTAATGTGTCACGGTTACGTGCAATTGGCACGCAATTAATGGTTTAATAAAAAATCACTTCCAGCATGTTTAATTGAATTTTTCGCCATTCGCTTTCTTTCAGGACTCAACTGAAGTTCGTACACTGTCGGCCGTAAGTGGTGGACAAGGAAGCTGTAGGGAAATTTGTACTTTAAAGTTAGCACTCGAACTTTTGAAGTTTTAGAATAATACTTCCATCCAACTTGAGGACCTTTCTTCTCTTGCTGTCTATACCGAAGTGCTTAAAATAGACTGCGAAGTAGAGGGGGTATACTATGAGGATCTTGATATCTCTCCTCTGTGTGGCTACCAAACTCAGCTAGTAACTTCTAAGCAAAAGCACTAAGCTTAGGGAAAGACTAAGGTGTTCTACTGAATAGCTACGTGAGAATACAGAAAGCTATAATATACACAATCAGCCACGCGGCGTTGTAAGCCTTATTGTCGCCAAAGATTAATTCCAGCGTAATTGAAAAATGTAACTCACCTTCACTTATCCATAATTTGGGGTTCCGGTCATTTTCGGCTACGAAAACGTGTTCTTTGCTGGCCAGGTCAAGAGCCTCTAGAACGAATCAGAGGTAGACCAAATCAGAGGCAGGCAGCTAAGAACGATCAAGGGAGGGTATTTGAACGAAAAGCTCAGAACAGATGGGAATCTCTAACCACATACAAGGCAGCGAACCAGACTTGGACAAAATATGAAAAGACAAGAACTAGGACCAAGAAAGAATGATATATAGTATAATATACAGACTTGCAGCTACTACTTATAATGAGACATTAACTATTTCGAAAAACGTTTTCCGTTTCCTCTGAGAATGTCTAGCTGTATCACAAACCTAACATCGATCTCTTCGAAACCATCAGGCAAAAATCCTGTTAATTGAGCCCGAAGAGGCTGCACTCCTACCTACCTAAAGGGCCGACCAACAAGAATGAATGTGATGTTAAAATGAAATGAAACACCTAAGTTTGGTCAGAATGGTTTGTGTTTTTTGTTATGCAAATATTTGTACGCCATTATGAAATGAACAAAAAGACGACTTCTACATCGTTTGCATATCTTCACCCCTATACTTCAATTTCCAATTACCCGATCCAGGATTTCGGCTATAGTGCACTGAATATTGTCTTCGAGCTTCTCAAGCGTAGCCCTTCGATTTAACGAAACCCCAGAGAAAATAATCTAAAGACGCTAAATCGCATAATCTTTAGACCGAAAATTTCAGGCAGCCCACCATCTTGCTAGAAATAGTAGATCGTCCGTGTCCATTTCGAAAAATTGCGAGAAAAAAGTCGGTCAACATCATGTTATAACGATCGCTATTGATACTAACGACATTTTATGCATTCTAGATTCGTCGAGTCGATGATATTAATATACATATGTAAGAATAACCGATGAAGTTAGCAATCGTTGTGATCTACGTGAGTACCTGCCGGTGACGTCCAACTCTTACAGTGCTTTTAAAAAAGCACATAAATCAATACAATGCGTTGATCAGCGCCTTAAATAATAAATGCTTTTTGCACGTATTTTTTGGTTCCAATTGGTCGGGTGGAAGAGACATCTTTTCCACCTTGGTTGGGTTCAAGGATGATCTAAAACCGCTGGCGTTCTGTAGGTACAGTGGCATTTCGGCCGAAAAAATAGGATTTTTCTACTTTCCAATTTCAAAACTTTAATGATTTTGTTTTGTAAAGAAATATTTGGATAAGAAAAATTCAACAAGGTTTTTTATAAAAAGTGAAATTTTATAGTTAAAAAAACTAACAGAAGTCGACGGAAAAGTTATTCAATAAAATCAGATTAAAATTATTGTCCAAATAAAGAATTTTTTTTGTGTGTAAGTTTATAGCTATGGCTTTTCTTTTATTTTTTAGTGAAAATATAGCACTTGTTTATAAAAAAAATTTATTGAAATTGGCAAAGTAAGCTAATTTTTATAATTTTTCAAAAATTATACTAAAAAATATCAACTTTTAATTTTTTGATGGAAAAACACTTTATGTGCTTTGCCTTGCTTAGCACTCTTACTTTAAAAAAATGAAAGTTCCGAGTCTGTACTTTCAATTAAAAAAAAAAAAAAACAACCGCCAATTACCGTCCCTTTTAGTAACATCGATTTTAATTTCTTGTCTTCAACAGACTTCTTATAACTTCGGATCCTTACATAAGTAGCTTAAGGCGTCATTCGAACAAAATTTCCTTAGAACTAGATCCCATTGTTAAGGATATGGTGCTTGCATAATATTACAAATGAAAACTAACACAATTTTTCGCCTGTTACATATTCAAATAAAACATTGCATATTATATTGGATTTTTATCAAGGTAAAGGTAGAAATAACGTCACTTTGCGTTTAAGTTTAATTTTTTTTCATCAGGAGAACTCAATTAAGAAGTGTCCCGAATTACAAGCCCCTAGGTCCAAAAATAAGAATTTTGGCAATTGCAGTTATATGGGAGGTGGGTGTGGCAGTGGGCGGTTTTCCAAGATTTTTTCAAAATTTCTTAATTTAGTCCAGAGAAGTGTTTCTGCAAAGTTTCATTGTTGTACGACCACTCCTTCTATTTTTTGCCAATGTGCGGCACCCAGCCGCAGTGTGACTCCATACTGAATTGAATTATTCAATCCTACCTTCCGTTAGCTTTAAATCACAGCCACCATGAATTTCCTCAAAGGGCCAAACCCAATAAACAGATTGGTGTAAACTCCAAGGGCTAACAGCTCTCCGTGGTACCAGATTTAAGTCTTCGGTCAGACCTTGTAGCTTATGCTACTACTAAAGGGTGATTTTTTAAGAGCTTGATAACTTTTTTAAAAAAAAAAACGCATAAAATTTGCAAAATCTCATCGGTTCTTTATTTGAAACGTTAGATTGG
Organism: Bactrocera zonata; assembly: GCA_037783105.1. Taxonomy (NCBI): domain Eukaryota; kingdom Metazoa; phylum Arthropoda; class Insecta; order Diptera; family Tephritidae; genus Bactrocera; species Bactrocera zonata. The sequence continues at coordinate 6,814 of JBAWJQ010002130.1, forward strand.
TTCATGACATTTACTTTTTGAAGATAATTTCATTTAAATGTTGACCGCGGCTGCGTCTTAGGTGGTCCATTCGGAAAGTCCAATTTTGGGCAACTTTTTCGAGCATTTCGGCCGGAATAGCCCGAATTTCTTCGGAAATGTTGTCTTCCAAAGCTGGAATAGTTGCTGGCTTATTTCTGTAGACTTTAGACTTGACGTAGCCCCACAAAAAATAGTCTAAAGGCGTTAAATCGCATGATCTTGGTGGCCAACTTACGGGTCCATTTCTTGAGATGAATTGTTGTCCGAAGTTTTCCCTCAAAATGGCCATAGAATCGCGAGCTGTGTGGCATGTAGCGCCATCTTGTTGAAACCACATGTCAACCAAGTTCAGTTCTTCCATTTTTGGCAACAAAAAGTTTGTTAGCATCGAACGATAGCGATCGCCATTCACCGTAACGTTGCGTCCAACAGCATCTTTGAAAAAATACGGTCCAATGATTCCACCAGCGTACAAACCACACCAAACAGTGCATTTTTCGGGATGCATGGGCAGTTCTTGAACGGCTTCTGGTTGCTCTTCACCCCAAATGCGGCAATTTTGCTTATTTACGTAGCCATTCAACCAGAAATGAGCCTCATCGCTCATCGGACGTAAAGCGCGAAACACATTTCGAACCGAACACTGATTTTGGTAATAAAATTCAATGATTTGCAAGCGTTGCTCGTTAGTAAGTCTATTCATGATGAAATGTCAAAGCATACTGAGCATCTTTCTCTTTGACACCATGTCTGAAATCCCACGTGATCTGTCAAATACTAATGCATGAAAATCCTAACCTCAAAAAAATCACCCGTTAGTTGAGCATCCCATAACTCAATGACTGGTGACATTTTTCGCTTGTACTTCAAATGTCTTTTCCTTAGAAGGAATCTCATTTAAAGTCTATAATATCATTTCAAAAATACAGACATAGTGCATATGGATTTTAGTCGCCTCTTACAACAGGAATGCCTTACCGCAGCGAATTCTCCCCCTGCCCGCTGGGGGAAACCGATAAAGTTAGTTAGTTTTAGACATTTGAGGAGAAGGTCGCTGGGTTCGTATTTTATCGTGATCTCCGGCTACTATAATCAGTCTTTTTGAAGACCCCTATGCAGGAGTGACCGTGGATCTTCAAAATAAAAACTCTTTTCACTCTTTTTCACATTTAAAATCTATAATGAGATTTCCCAAGATATCTCTACTTCAAACTTACTGATGAGTGAGGTTTTCGAAAGAGTTTTTTTCTCAAGGTTCGGTAATGGCATTAAAATTAACAATTAGCTCTGAAATTTTCCGAATTCTGAAATACTGAAACTATTTAATAATTGAGGCTTTAGAACTTCAACACTCTATATACATTCCAGTCTTCGTCTTTATTCTACACATAGTACATGCAAGAGTGACTATGCTACAGTGGGATAGTGGCAGCCTTAACTTTATTTTCCCAACTACTTGTAGAGTAGTAGTCAATTTCGTCGTGTCGCTTTTTTGGTTACCTATTCAGTCCACTACTTTAATTCAAGCGAATGTACAAGTTCAAGGCAAAAATTCATAGTTTACAACGAGCAAATTATAGACAATATTCTCTTATTGCAGTTCCGGCCTTGACCGAGCGAGTGAATGACAACATTTCAGAAGTGACCTCAAACGCTTTAAAGAAACTAAATTTTTTATTTATAAACAATAGCATGTATGCATATATATTCTGTGTAATTATTTATGAAATTTCTTTATATAAATCCTCCTCAACGCACTCGAGTTCCAACTTATACAGTTCAAACATTTTCGCCGAACTTGTAAGCATATTTTTTTGAAAAGCTTTCTCGACCTTTTGCTAACTAAGAAAAATAACGGTAAACTTTATTTTTGTGTATATATTTCTTAAAAATATAACGGTAAAAACTTTGTTTTCTGTGCATTTATTTCTTGACATTCTAAAAACTTTTCGCTTTTCCGAAAAATTTAATTTGTTGTAGCACAAAAGAAAGAAAAATTTCCACCGCAACAGAACTTAATAACCAAGTTGACATATTGCTTCATATATTTGCATATTTTAATGTACATATCTACTATGAGTTTCTTCTCTACTGGCAAATAGTTGCTTTACCTTGTTGTAGCATGAGTATTTAATTCCATTGTACTTAATTCCTTTGAAAATCAAATTGCTTTCTCTGAAAAGTTATTTTTGTGTGCCACAAGATTTATTCTATTCTATGTGTATGTATGTATGTGTTTCAAGCGTTATGTGTGCTTTGGTTCAGACTCAAGATCAAATCGAAAAAGTTATTATTCAAGAAATGACATTTAATTTTGTTGATTCAAATTTGTTTATTTAACTTTTATATGGTGTATATACGTAAATATATTAGAATTGTTGGAAAAGCTCTCTAAAAGCTTTATGCAAATATTGGTATTTAGATTTATATTATTTGTATGTTCGCATTGTAATTTTATGATGGATAAAAAGTTTTGCTGTTGAAAATTAATAATTTCCATATTCATCAAAATTCGATATATTTAATATACAAGCACATATGTTATTTAAATCTTTTTCGGACGAAACTCACACAAACACTTCACATCATTTTAGTTGTGATTCTAAGATTGTATCAGAAATATTTTTCTGAGTAAAAATTTTTTAATTCGAATCTTAAACTGTCTCTGAATAAGTAAATACTTAGTACACAAATTAAGGTTCATCAAATTTCCTAACATCTTCGTCGGAGAGAGTAAGCTTTTGTTAGTCTTTAAAAGGCTACAAAGGCATACCAGGTGTATACTTGTTAGTGGCAATAACACTTTTCCCATGAGAATTAACAATAAAGGCTATTAACCTATCCGAAAATCTGAAACTTTGTTTAAACTCCTTAAAGCTTTCAAAGCTGGAATAGTAACATGATATAACAGTAGTCGGAAATTGTTTCAGATCAGCGGAGAAACTTTGAAATTTTGTACGAGAAAGCCTTACCAGGATTCCGTGACGAAAACTGTGAGAAAGTCGAGCAAACAATGAAAAGAGTATAAGATAAGAATGAGCGAAGCAGCTTCGAAAATTTCCTTTCTGACAATCAGAAACTGTAATTAGTTACTCAAGTAACGATTATAGAACTTTTAGACTCTATCTAGTATAGCAAAGAACCAAAACGGGTATATGCGTGGCTCATTGGCCTACAAGCTTAACCTAACCTAACCTATAATACTTCTATTCGGATACAAGAACTGTAAAGAAGCTACAGGAAGCTATGAATCGCTACATTTTGACTGAGGCTTAACTTTTCAATCTGAAGCTTTAGGATGCATTTCTTAAGTCGGCATTGATACGAATTTTGAGAAGGGATCCATTGCTGACATCTTAGATGTCTGTTTAGCTCGATTACTCTGATACATATCACATAAGACATGGACAGACAAGCTTTTGCTTTTAAAAACGATTCTTCAAATTTTTTGCACCAACAAGGGTGGTAGATGCTCCGCAAAACAGCAAATTGAACACTATCTTACGAATTCCGCGGTTATTATGGACAGAATCAAAGAGTTTTGCTTAAGTGTTATAAAAGTGCCGATTAAGTCTCGGTAAAGGCTAAAATTCGAGGTAAAATAAGTTGATTTTTTCGTGAGGACACGAATGATTCCACATGAAACAATCAAGACAACTGTCTGTTGTGATGCCCAGAACTCTTAGGTATAGATACAAAACAATGTCCTATAACGACCAAAGTATGGCTAGAAAGGTGATAAAACCTTACTTTGAAGAAAGCTGGATGGTGAAGAAAAAGTGTTGACATACAAGTTGAATGCCAAAAGGACAGTATCCAGGTAGGCCACTTTTTATTGTGGCGTTGTGCAGTTCGCTAAGAGCTAGTAGCTTAATGAACTTTTTAAGTTCCACTGTAATCCAGAAAGCTTTCGCAACGGCAACAGTGCTGGTTGTTGACCAATATCCGCTGAGCTCGCGCGGCCCATAGTTCCAAAGTCCGAATGCACGAATACTAAGGAAGACATGCTCGTTCCCATCCTGAAGAAATTTTGGTAAGAATGCTTTTTCTTGCAAGATCATCGGCTCTACTTTTTCCGACGATTCTGTTGCGGCCAGGCACTCAGTCAGGCTTAATGTAGTATAGCTTGATGTTACTACAGGTGAGGTTATGGACTCCTTGATCAGTTTTGAGCTCACTGTCAGTGACGAAATGAGATAAAATTTTAGAGTATTCCTTTCTGGGAGTGCTCCACTGACTTAATCAGTATTAACTTAACCAAGGTTTCATAGCAATCAAGGCAGTGACCTCGTTTGCATATCGACCAAAAATGGCTTGGGAAGCAGGCAGCAGTGGAAAGTGATGCTAGAAGTAATTTCATTTCTAATGGGAGCCAGTCCACAAAAGAATATAGCCCAATGAAATAGTGCATGAGATTGCCAAGAATGGCATCTAGAACGCCCGTAGGATGGGACTGACAGATCGAGAAGACTGCAGAAAATATCTAGATCGGGGCACCAGGAAAACAATGGAGCATCTCTTGTGCACTTCTCCTGCATTGACAAGACTACGTTGTAAGCATCTGGGGTCGCCACTATATGATGCACTGGAGAAGGTATCGATAGTGAGGCTGCAGAATCTGTTAAAATTCGCGTTAAGCGCAGGCACCCTAAAGGATGACTATTCCTTTTGGTCCTAGAAACTGAACCCCATCTGGTCCGCAAAAGATAAAAACTGGCTTATGCGTGGCTTATTGGTCTACCAGATTATCCTAATCTAACCTTACCTAATCACGGTTTCGTAGTACCAAAGCATAGCTTTTGAAGCTAGATTCCACTGATTCTCAGTAGCTTCTTTGCAATAATGTAACGCGGGAAATGTCGGGGTAGGTCACAAAAATCTGCTTTAACGGCAACTCATTATATTTCAGTCTCAAAGAGAGACACCATTAAGCTCTTTACAGTGCTCTTGAATTTTGTTCAGCCTCTGAAGTTTATTAGAAAAAGCGATGAAAGATATTTCTTGAAGCCAGTTATACAAATTAACAGTCCTCGTTCCTCGTTGATCAGCAGGAATATAGTGAGGATATTTGCTTTATAAGCCGCTACTTTGGAGTGATTATAAACAGGCAAATAATATGGATGATCCTTATTACTTTAATGTGGCAATTAATATGTAAATTGACTCAACTTTTTCTATGGTCCAAATGAGCTCAATTTAGCTTAAGGAATCAGTATCTGGAAACTATTTCAAAATTATTGTTACTAATCGCTGTCTGTTTTTGAAAAATTTTGCTAATTGGACAATTAGTTGATTATCTTTCTGATATATATGTATGTTAAGTAAGCAGAAATTTGTGAGTTGGACTAATTGGATAATAATTTTTTTGTTAATTAACTGTTAATTGGCCAATTAGTTAATTGCCTCATATGTCAAACATTAAAAGGTTAAATTGATGGAATTTCCTTAACTACTCAATAATGAGTACACTTCCATATAAATTAACATGTCTTAATCAAGTCTGCCTACAAAAATGCGAGCTATAGTCAAAAACTCCTCAGTGCAGTCAGCAAAATTTTAAAGCAAGTAAACATTAATTACTTTAAATTGAGTTCCATGAAAATTTTTGGCTTTTATATAAACACACATAAGTTGATGAAAATCTTAAATAGCAGAAATGGCAAAATGCTCTTGCCACAAGGCAGCAACTTTGCGGCGAGGAGAGCAGGCGTGGCAACGACTTCTTGTCATAGCTGCTGGCTAGCGGTTTATTTATTTGTTAGCTTGGTTTTCGGCAAACTTTTGATTGATTTCAATGTATTCGCATGATTTTGTGCAAACACCAAAGAACATACGCGCCGACAAACGAGCAGCAAATTGGTGAACACACACCGCTCGGCTTTGGTAGGCGCAGCCACAAGTGGAAAAAGTTGTTGAAGTTTTCGAAATTTTTGATTTTTTCATACATTTTGGCTGTGGTTGCGTGTATTTTGCGTGTTTTTGGTTGCATTTAATTTTATATTTTTGTTTTTTTGTTTGAATTTATTGGTGTGTCTTGTTTTTGGTACAATTTAAATGTGTGTGTGTGTGTGAATTGTTCTGTGTGTTATTCGAAAATTAACTGAGTTGCTTGATTGATGGATTGATTGGTTTCATGCCGCACGTCAGCTGACTGAGTAAGCGCCACATAAACTGGCAGACAATGCTCGCGTGCGAAAAGATGGAATGGCAACGACAAATAGAAAAAAGACTCTACCAAATTGGTACAAAATTTCTTACTTAAAGTCTGAAGAAAGTTGACGTGTGGTTTTTGTGCTTTCACTGTCTGCTCTTTAATATCGTAATTGGTAGAACAAGTCTTTAAACTACAAATTTTTATATATGTTGTATGAGGAGTGAATGATTTGCGAGATTAAAATCTGTGAACGTAAGTTTTGTGTTTGATTTTTGAAATTTCCGTGGAATGCACTTTAATTGAAAGTACTTAAATTTCCTATAAAAGTATTAGTGAATTAGAGAATGAAGACAATTAAATTACACTGATGGATCCAAAAATCCAATGCGATTGTAAGAGATGGATACCTTCTAAGTTAGGTCTGATCTCTTGAGTCTCCTCCAAAATTGCGGAAAACTGCAGTTCTTATATACATATACTATACAGGATTTGTCCGGAAAGTAATAAGATCGCTTTTCTTTCACCGCGACTGCGTGCCCCGACTGGATTCGATAGAGGACGTTCCTAGCTAACGAACGAGCTGGTCAGTGGTGTGCTTCGGCACCAGGCCTTTTTGAAGAGAACGCTGATGAATGAGCAAATTCAAAGTGGAAACGCTGTTCATTGTAATTTTTGATATAAAAGGTTTCGTCCACCATGAATTTGTTACTCTTGGACAAACCGTCAACGCCAAGTTTTACGTAGAAGTCCATAAAAGACTCAAATAAGGGGTCAATCGGGTCCGACAAAACATCGCAACCGATTGGAAGTCGCATCACGACAACACCCCGGCTCGCACCGCCTTTCTTGTGAACAACTACTAAACCAAGGCAGACATCCCAACGCTTAATCAGCCGCCCCACAGCCCAGATGAGGCCTCCTCGAACTTTTTTGTTTCCTTGCCTGAAAGAGCCGATGAAAGGCAAGCATTTTGAGACGACAGATAAGATCCAAGTAGAATTCAAATATTTTGAAAGTTTTTAAAGAATTGTAACAATTGGTTGAATCAATTTTTTTAGATCGACTCAGTCCTATTACTTTCCGGACAAGTCCTGCAGTCTAGTACGTCGTAGTCGAAGAAGATATGAGCATCGACCAACGCTGGCTAAGCTCAGGAGGTCTCAATAGATTTAGAGCTGGAACACACGAGAAAAATGGGTATCCACTCTGATATAGTGAGAAACGGTAGGAGCTTTTTCTGCCTAAAGAATTGCAGTAGTCCAATAGCCCTAAACTAAACTTGACGTAGAGCTTCTTACAGTAGACTCTCCCTCTGACCTTCCCGTGTAGTTTCAACCTACCCTGTAAAAGCTCTCTGTGCCTTTTCTCCAGGACTTCTCCCAGTTCACATATCCCTCGTCAGTATATGGGTAGAGAAAGAGCACTATTTAATATTATTAGCTTGACTTTGGTTTCGTCGAGCCAATATACTACTTTTGACGGATCCATGAGCCTCTCCAACGATTTCAAGAGAAAAAAAGATAATGTAGACGGCGTAAATGCCTTGGCACCGAACTCTTTCTAGCCTCATGTATAAACGCCACATTAACCAATCAGCACCTTCGGAACATGGCCTTATCTACACAATCGCAGTTTGCATAGTTGGTGACCAACCAGCTGCATGATACCTTGACCTTCGGTTGCAGCTGTCCTTGTATGATGCCATCAAGGCCCGGGGACTTCAAGGATATGCATGCATTTAGCGCCCAGATAAGGTGACGTTCATCCAGAATGTTCAAGAAGACAGAACAGCACTCTCAAATACCCCCAGTGGCATTCTTCAGCCGAATGATTCAACGGAAAGCATTAATGATTCTTCGCTGCTCACAATCTATACATCATTAGCATTCCCTAGATGGTCCAGTGGAGTAGCCCTCGACACTTCTGAAGACGGCTCTTCACTAGGCTCTCTTGGCTTTTCAAACTCGGTCTTATAAATAATGGCCATGTTTTATGAAGCGCCGATTTATTCTTGACCGCTCTTTCTTGAGGCGGAAATGTTACAGCCTTAGATGCACAATCCTTTGAATAATTCTTTTTCGGCTTGGATGGTGATTTAATAGCTATGATAGGTATTATAAATAAGTTCGGAGGGACTTACGCATAAAACATTCAGATTCCATCAACTTCGTATTGATTGAAATAGTCGGACATAAAATTTTAAAACACGAATTACTATATATGCAGGCACTCGTGAGCTTGAGTAACCGAAAACGTCATTTAAAAATGATCAGCATAAAACCGAGTGAAGTTGTGAACTCCATCAGCAAGCATAACTGACAGGAACAGTAGACGACTCCACGAGTCGCATAAAAGCCATTGAAGTTTGCGGCATAAAAGCGTGCCAACAGCGGATGCCAGCGTGCCTTGTGGATAAGAGAGGATGGCAATGCCGAACGCCAGCCATGCCATCAGCCATGAATTCAGCCATCCAGCCATTCAAGCATCCAACCAACCAATGCCATTTGCTGATAAAACATGTGCCACGCAGCACGAGACGCTGTGCATCCATTTCGCCTCATTTTACGGCACTCATGTATTTTACTTTTCTTTCCAAAATATTCAAAAATTGCAAAAGGTAATTCAGTCGTACGCGTATGCATGACTTCGTACCTGCGTCGTGTGCGCGAGTGAGTGGCGTCAGGAAGTATTTTAAATCTCACAGCTTTGCTGTCACGTATTGGCTGTATGAAGGAAATTGAAGTTACGATTATATTCCAACAAACGCCATGCGTGTATACTGAATGCTGCTGTTTGGGTTCGGTGTTGTCGTCGACTATAGCAGAGTCTGTGTTGGTGCGAGGCACAGCGGATCATATAATGCTATATGTTGGCAGTTATTTATGAAGTGAAAATCAAAAAGGTGAAATATTTACGCACACTCCCGGATATGCGCCTTTCTATGGCTTGAGTATGCAGTGCTATTACAATACAATCCCGCTGTGGTGTGGATGGTGTGGCAGAAAACTTTTGAATAATAAATTGAATATTTATGTGTTTTCAATATGATATGGCGAACTGGTTCATATATAATATAATATTTCTGTTTTCTGTTTTCCGTTTTTATACTCTTAGTTAAAGGGCAAGTTATATGTATGTTGTATGGCATCTGGCCTTTAACTCATTAACAGTGCGGTTAAGGTTGGTCAAGGAGTGCCTAACCTCGCTATCAATAGCATCGATTGGCTTTGTGAAAAGACTGGTACGGGTGCCAGGTCACAGCGAAATCGCAGGAAGCTGATAAGCTAGTAAGTAAAGGTAACCTAGAACCGCTATTGGTAGAATGTGAGCGGGTTGGCTTAGCGATCGCTTGGTGAGCGCTAGGCTATCATCGTTACATGCGCTGTCGCAATAGTCTTTTATCCTAAGATCGGTCGCAAGAGACCTTGTGAACCTTCTTACTTAGTTGTGCGGCTTTTAACAGACCATTGCCCTATTGGCGTCCATGCTGTAAGGTTGGGAAATTTACCAGACGACATTTGCAGAAGCTGTATTGAAAAACAGGAGGTGGAAACAACTCAACACTTTCTTCTTGACTGCCTTGCGTTTGGGAAGTCAAAAAAAAAATGCAGAAGGCGTTTTTGTATTCAACAAATCAGTTGGCTATGTAGATATGTGGTCCGACAATGAATTAATCTTACCAACCGAGACTTAACCTTACCGTCGTTGATGAACTGACATATTTTCAGCTGAATCTGACTAGTAGTTTGGTTTTGACTGGTCCGATAATGACTTAACCTTCATAACCGAGACTCAACCAGCATACTTGAGCTCGTAGTTTAGCTTTTATAACGCATGGCATCCGAGAGAGAAGAGAGATTTCAAAGTAAATTTGGGAACCGACTGAGTTTTGTCAACGGTGAAAGTTTAGGGATTTTCAAAGCGGTTGCACGTCTCTTCTAATAAACCGCACTTTGAAGATCCAGGAAAAAAGTCTGAGATTTCGTATTAACATACAGTTCATTGAAGATGACCGAGATAGTTGAAATAGAAGACATCTTAAAAGAGTGGGTCTAACCCAGCATGAAATATTGGACATAAGAAAGCTGCTGGAGAGTAGTGCAAACGGGAGATCACTTCATGGTTGTATGAGACACTGTTGAAATGCAATCCGAAGCAGTTTCTGCGCTCTTTTGTAGCTGTCCACAGAGCAGGAATGCAGTGACATACGCTGAGTACCAAGAAACTGTCTGTCGCTTGCTCCGAGGAAGACTAAGACAGGAAGAGCGACTCCATTTGGCGAAGACCCAACTCTTAAATCGAAAAAGGTGTTTAGAGAAGTAAGTGGAAAGATGATTCCACTTCGTCTTATACCACTTGGTTTTGGCAGTGTGCAACTGATGAAACTTCTAGCCGAACTGCGTGTGAACCTTTTGGACAGTGTCCAGTCAGAACACCCATAATTGTGGCGAGATTGACTTTAGTTCAGAGATTTTATTACGGAGATGACGTCTGCTCAACTTCATTTTGAATACTTAGCAGATTAAACTCCTACTTACTCAGAATCGATTCCGACATATGAAATATATATCCAGTGTGCAACGAGTCCCGGTATGACACTAACCACCTCTCGCCCTCTCGCTATGTTCCGACCCCGTCGAAACAGCACGTTTCCTGAGCCTACCCTTGGATGACCTCAATGACAACTTATCTGAACCTTACCACCCTAACGTGGACTAGATAATCGTTACAACAATAACAACGTCATCTTCAAAGATATCGCAGTTGCACAAATTCTGCTTGTTGACCAGCGCTTGCCGGGCTCACTGAAGGTCCAAAGATGCAACGTTAAAACGCAAGAAGACGTCGGAAGACTGACCGAAGACCTTGAAATCAGCAACCTTCGCTTGAATGACACTACAGTGATCTGATAGTCGGAAACTCGAATTGCTGGAGAGCTCCCTGAAGAAGACTTCACCTCCACAAAAGACTGACCGAAAACCTTGATGCCAGCAGTATCCGTTTGAAAGACACTACAAGGATCTGATAGTCGGAAACTAGAGTTGATGCAGAGCTCCCCTCAGAAGACTTTACCTCCTGCTCTCTCCCTAACTTTGATCCGTGTGGGGAAAAGCTCACTGCGCCCCTTTTCCAACGGCTTCACATCGCCGACAAATCCTTCGCAGGTTCAGTAGTTCAGATGATCCCTTATGGTTCACTCTGGACCAGAAGGATCTTGCAGTCACACAAGTTCTGGTTGTTGACCGAGCTCACTGGAGGTCCAAAGGTGAAACGTCAGAACGCAAGAAGACATCTTTCAACCTTCGCTTGAAAGACACTGCACTGTTCTGGTAGTCGGAAACTAGTGTGGATGTGGAGCTCCCCTATTCTCCCCCTTAACTTCGGCCCCGCCGACAAATCCCTTGCAGGTTTACTATAAGTAAATAGTAAATAAGCAGATAGCATACAATGAAATTAGAGAATTAAAAAGGCAGCGAGGCCGTAGGAGAACCAGCAGCTTCACTAACTAGGACAACAAACAGCGACAGCAAATTGTTTGGACATTCTGTGATAGCGTGCAAAGGCGCATGCAAAGCGCAAATAACGGTGCCCATAATAGTTGATGACGCTGCCAGCAATCACACAACGCACACACAGACAATGCGATTTATTTAGCATACATACAGGCTGAAGCTGGCGCTTGGGCTGGTAAAAGTCGGCAGGAGCAAGAACAACTATGTGGACAGAGACAAAAACAACACCACACCAATGTGGACAGCAACAACAAGCGGCGTCAGCATCAGGGTTGGCGGCATTGCTGCAATTTACTCATATTTATGATGCTCATTTAAAATCCATTAGCAATGTCAGCCAACAAGCGCGCACTCACACACATGCACTGAAATACACACATACACATATGTAAGCGCGCACTCTCCAACAAAGTAATATCGCAATTTAGACATGCTGGCAAGCAGACGTAATAGAAAAAATTCATTGAGAAATATGTGCAAAAATATAGAAAATTCATGGCTTGCGAAATAATGCCGCTGGAATTGGCTGCCACTGCGCGCCATTTTGTTGTTGCCAGCTAATGCTTTTATTTCTCGATTCCTGCTTTTCAATTCTTATTTCATTTTATTATTCTTTTGCTTCCATAGGCAGTCAGTCGTGTCGCTGCTCAGATCGTTGGGGCCGATCAGTGGCGCGTCGCAACTCCACTTGCCGGGGCGGTCATGCGAGGGCGCGTCTAACCTAGTTCCTTGTCTGGCTACTACCACAGTTTTCTATGCATTTTAAAGGTCTTAAATTATTCGCTTTCCATCGCTTTCCAACTTTTGCCATTCATTTTTCATATTTGAACCGCAGCGCCGCATCAGTCTTCAAGGCTTGGCAATACTTAAGCGCGCGCCGTGTGTGTGTGTGTGCACCAAAATTTATGAGCGGTTTATTTGTGTGTTAGTATGCGTATATTTGCTCGCTTGTGTGTTTGGTTTTTGATATTTCGGCTCTTATGCAGCTGCTGATAAATATACAATTGAGCCAATATGATCATTTATTTGCAGCTATTATTCCGCGGTCGTCATTTATTGATATATGGAGGTGATAAAAAATCAATTTCGTTTATTAAACTCTGCGCAAATGAAAGTTTCATGCATAGATAACAGCAAATATTATATGTTCGTCTTTAAAGCGAAAATTTATTTCGTAAATTTTTCACAAATAGCTGGCTCCATTTGATCATCCTGAATAGTAGCATTAGTATCGCCAACTAGAAGATTGATGTTCAAACAATGATATGAATATATATGTACAGAGTTTGTCCGAAAAGTAATAGGACTGAGTCGATAAAAAGAAAATTATTAAACCTCGTCACAATTCTTTAAAAACTTCTAAAATAGGCTTTTTCTGTGTCAGCGCGATTTCCAAGTATTGAAGGTGTCAGGGAAGACATTCTTTGGAATAGCCTTGTGAGCCGAGGCGCATGCTGCTTAGATCTCCTCTGTCGTCTCAAAATTCTTGCCTTTCATTGGCCCTTTCGGGCAAGGAAACAAAAAAGCCCGAGAGGGCCACATCTGGGCTGTAGGGCGTCTGCAGATGCGTGGGATGTCGCCTTTAGCTAGGTAGCTGTTCACAAGAAAGGCGGTGTGAGCCAGCCGGGGCGTTGTCGCAATGCAACTTTCAATCGGCTGCGATGTCTTGTCCAGGAGGAACGAATTCTTGGTTGACGATGCCTTTGATGTCAAGAAAGACAATGAGCATCATTTTCACTCCCTGTCCGGTCTTCATCAGCGACCTCTTGCCGACCCTCCAAAAAGGTCTGATGCCCCCGAAACACACCTGTTCACAGAATGCCGCGAAAATGTTTGTCCTGACTTTCCAGGTTCTTAGAGACAACTGTCCAGCCGCACGTTCGTTAGCCAGGAACGCCACTACTAATTCCTATTCGGAAAACCTCTGTATTTGTTCATAACATTAATATTCTTAATTTATTCTTCAAAATCTATGTCGTTCCCCTAGAACTAGTCCCCCTTGGCTTAAATATACTTGAGCCAATATTTTTTCCAATCCTCAGAACAGTTATTAAAGTCAATTTCCGGAATAGTCTTCAATCCAGTGTCACACTTAATCAAAGCCCTGAATTAAGTACGCGGTCGGAATACCTCATAAACATTATAGCGAGCTATTATAAAAATAGAAAACTAATTTTTGATATGGACGAAAGCGAAGGCTACTCTATCTCGAGTGGAGTACCCCCAAGGCTCAGTATTAGGCCCACTATTATGGAACCTCATATACTTGTATGATGGGGTGTTAAGAAGACAGCCACCAAAAGACGTGAAACTAATAGTATATGCGGACGACGTCATAGTAATAATAGTGGCTAAACAATTAGTCGACTTGAGAAACAAATACAATGTGCAAAAGTGCTTAAATGGTCTACGCCAATGGTTCTCTTCTGTGAGTTTGGAACTGGCTGAGCACAAGACGGAAGTTTTACTCATAACCACAAGAAATATGCAAGGAGACTAAGAGATTCTTTGACAGCTGCAGCTGAAGCATCTGAGAGTAATATTAGACTGCAAATTAAAATTTAAGGAAAACCTGGCGAATACTTCCGGTAAAGCAAACAAAATTGATAATGCTCTATCGATAATGATGGCCAATAGAAGCTGCGTGTGCTTCAGTAAACTGTATGCAGCACTGGTATGAATATAGACAATGAATATAAAAGCGTATGCCAAATAAATAATTTCAGTGCATATGCTTTTTGTAATTCGAGTAATAAGTGCTTTCCGGACTATAACAACCGACGTTACTGCAATATTGGCTAGTATGCCACCCATTGACCTCAAGGAAGATGAACACGAGTGATTATTTCAGCTAACAGCGCCTGAAATAGTGTCGGCAAAGACAGAAGACAGGAATAAGAGCATCAAAATGTGATAGCAGGGAAGGGGATCCTCATCCACCAAAGGGTGCTGGACCTACAGACTTACTCCGAACAAACAGAAGTCCCAGATTTCCATCTGACCCAATTATTTAGTGGATATGAGTGCTTTCTACAGTGAAATTAGTCTGAACTAAGTCGACTGAGAAATGGAATGCTGTTAATGATTCCATTCAGCATTCCATTCTCAGTCAGCGTCTGCTTTCATAATGACCACGAAGTACTACTTAACTGTTGATTCCGTGGGAGAGTCTTGAGTTGGGAATAGGTTAGGTTTAGCGGATTAAGGTTCTGCAATCCGGTGTACGATGCTTCCCCCAAATATCTGATTTCATCCATTTTCCCACTGTTCCATAGAAATGTGAGAAGGATGTCACATACCAAATTAACTTGAAATAGTTCGAATGAGCCCGAGATATGTGAGGTACTATGCCCATCGACCAGTTTGTACCCTGAAAAGTTTTGTGTCTGTGGCAAATTTAACCATCGACTTAGCGTATTTTCAGTACTATTTTGACAGGATCGTTAAATGGAGAGTGAACGGGGTTATTATAGTACACAGTGTCAGTACGAGTGCTAAAGGGATTTGCCCTGAGTGAATTTGACCGGAGTTTTTGATCATGAAAAGTGACTCATTTGCGATGACTTTAAGCAAATCGGATCTGGTCGAAACGTGCAAATCCAGCACAAACGGCGACCAATCCAGGATTGATTACCTGGAAGTGTTTGTTGTGTATTTAATGGGATTTGCATGGAATTATATACTTTGGGATTTTCATCTACTATTAATTTCTTTATTCAGATCTGAACCGTCAACAATTGAAGGAAGGAGCGTCCAGAAGCGGTCAGTTTTGGTTATTAGGAAAGGAATTGTGATCCAGATTAGTACAATCTTAGATCATATACATCGATGGTAATACGCCAAAAGCCCCAGTTGCTTGAGTGGGAAGTTTTTATGTATCCATCTTATATTATGGATCTGGTTAAAATTCGCCTCAAGGGAAAGTATGAAAATCGACTGTCCCAGCTTATTGCATGACCAAATCGACTCACTCACGCTGATCACTTATATAATTAATTTAAAGTGTCTTAGACGTTTTCTCCGGGAATTAAAAAGGTGTAAGTCAAGATTCAAAACGATTAGCTAACTTTGTCATACAAAGATTCTCTTTCGGTGAATTGCTAAGCACGGATATGCTGGTATTTTTTTACACTTTCAGGACTTTCAGACCGTCTTTAAGACCGTTACATGGGTTTACGGGTTTCAAAAAATCACAGTTATTTATTGTCTTATTAAATTCTACAACACCTTTAAAATACTGTCCTAAGTTTTCAATAGTTTTGGAGATACAGCTTTAGAACTTGTGCGCTATAGGCGAGCTTGGCTAAGTGAGCTGTCTTTTAACCCGTTTTTCTCGAAGATTTCTTGAGATTTTTTCAGGAAAGATTTCTCGAGATTTTTCCAGGAAAGATTTCTCGAGAACTACTCAGCCAATCTGCATTAAATTTTACACAGGTCTTTAAGATACAATTCTTAATTTTTTCGCTTTCAACTATTTAAAAAAATGTCCCAAATTTTCAAATGAATTTTTTAATTTTTTTTTGTGAAAATGTAATGTAATTTCAGAATTTCTTTGTTAATTGTGAATATTTGTAACAATAAAAAATTCTAATAAAATGTCTCCTTTTTTATATGAGAAAAAATTATTGAATAAAGGCTGTTTTTTACAGAGGAAATCCATATAACCAGTAAAGCTTCTGTACGGTTCAGTAGCTGCTACACATGTACTCAACGTGGCTGATTTGAGCACTCAGCAACTCAGCAATTTACATAACCTAATTTATTAGTTCCTAACAATGTAGTTTTCATTTTTATTCTTTCGTTCGTTGGCCTTTACATATTATCCCTTCGGCTAGTACAACCAATTACAATAAGTAACGGGTGATTTTTTTGAGGTTAGGATTTTCATGCAGTAGTATTTGACAGATCACGTGGGATGTCAGACATGGTGTCAAAGAGAAAGATGCTCAGTATGCTTTGACATTTCATCATGAATAGACTTACTAACGAGCAACGCTTGCAAATCATTGAATTTTATTACCAAAATCAGTGTTCGGTTCGAAATGTGTTTCGCGTCCGTGTCCGATGAGCGATGAGGCTCATTTCTGGTTGAATGGCTACGTAAATAAGCAAAATTGCCGCATTTGGGGTGAAGAGCAACCAGAAGCCGTTCAAGAACTGCCCATGCATCCCGAAAAATGCACTGTTTGGTGTGGTTTGTACGCTGGTGGAATCATTGGACCGTATTTTTTCAAAGATGCTGTTGGACGCAACGTTACGGTGAATGGCGATCGCTATCGTTCGATGCTAACAAACTTTTTGTTGCCAAAAATGGAAGAACTGAACTTGGTTGACATGTGGTTTCAACAAGATGGCGCTACATGCCACACAGCTCGCGATTCTATGGCCATTTTGAGGGAAAACTTCGGACAACAATTCATCTCAAGAAATGGACCCGTAAGTTGGCCACCAAGATCATGCGATTTAACGCCTTTAGACTATTTTTTGTGGGGCTACGTCAAGTCTAAAGTCTACAGAAATAAGCCAGCAACTATTCCAGCTTTGGAAGACAACATTTCCGAAGAAATTCGGGCTATTCCGGCCGAAATGCTCGAAAAAGTTGCCCAAAATTGGACTTTCCGAATGGACCACCTAAGACGCAGCCGCGGTCAACATTTAAATGAAATTATCTTCAAAAAGTAAATGTCATGAACCAATCTAACGTTTCAAATAAAGAACCGATGAGATTTTGCAAATTTTATGCGTTTTTTTTTTTTAAAAAGTTATCAAGCTCTTAAAAAATCACCCTTTACATGTTCGAAATTAGCATTCTAACCTCTTCAACATAAAATGTGTAATTAAAGTTTAGTTGCTCTTACTAAAGAGTAGAGTCAACTCTTGCGGTAACAAGAGACATAATAAAAGCAGCACCCGTGTTGGGCATTTTGTTGGAATTACACTTAATTTACATGCCTACTTCGTGCGACGGTAAAGGCTTGTGCAACGTTAATGTAATAGTAATTTAAAATTTCCTAAAATATTGCCAATGAATGGGCAGCAGATGCAGGAAAATCTCAACTGTAATGTGTTAACGAAATATGGTTGAGCAAGTAAGGTAGAGCTAAGTTTGGATTGAATCAAATGTTAGTAACTGAAAATCAGCGTAGTGTTTGAAGAAAATATTAATTTTTGATTTCTTTTTTAGGAGAACTTGTACCTTATATATCTTATATCACTTTTCTGGCAGTTAGGTATGGTATTAGAGTATTTTTTCTTTATTAGAAATCTGCTATCCATATAGCTTGGGTCTTGCCACAATAAAGTAAAATGACCTGGAATAGGATAGTATTGGAGCCCGCTATTTAGTTATTTAAAACTACTATTACCACAAAGTTAGGTTAGGTTATGTTAATCTACCTTTTACCTAACAAAGATCTTACTAGAACAGCTAAGAACATTTATCCGACTCATTAATGCCTAAAATCTCCTATATTCTGAATCATAAGACCATTAGAAATCGACAAAGCGCTTACATTCGGTCCCAAATTTTTTGAGACGGCTAATATTAGAAGGATCTAGCAGTTGCCTGTTAAGCGTATGTGAGGTCCAATGGTCAATGTTAGAAAACAGGACGTCAATGGAGATCCAAGCCGGTCCAATTTCGACGTGAGCGGTACAAGGGTGTCCCCTTTGGCTAGGTCATCAGCTTTCCATTTGCCAGGGATTCCGTTGTGACTAGGCACTCAATCGAGCTTGATGTTGATGTAGCTTGAAGCTATTTATAGTGAAGACAGGCACTCTTTTACTAGCTTTAAACGCACAGTTACCGAGTTCAGCACTAGTATTGCTGCTCTGCTGTTGGAGAGAATGCTAACCTTCCTGAAAGAGGTTGCATTTCATAGCAGTGCGTCTATTGACACCTTGATAACAGCTACTTCTGCTTGAAAAATCTTGCAATTATCCAGTAGCCTAAAACTAAGATTGACAGAGAGCTCCTCCTTCAACCTTCCTTCCTATTTTCGATCCATCGAGCTATGTCTTCTGGTTTGCCGAAGTTAGGGTAGGCCTCAGTTGTGCAAACTCTGGACACCGTCGGAGAAAGTACTAAGATTTTTCCAACTCACTCACCTCCATACACCATTGACAACTAGCTCCATAAGATCTTTAGCCGTACTATAGCGTTTAAGTAATTATTGATTAACATTTTTTCTTGGTAGTTACAATGATTCGATTCATTGCGTTTTCTATCCGATTTCAAACTTTGCGCTTAAAGTCTTTCTGGATCTCTCACTGCCTCCTCTACAAATCATAAATTCTTAACGGCTTGTCAAAGTGGGACATGTAGTATACTTTCAAACCAAAGAGGTTCTATCTAAAATAAAAAAACATTTATTTTTTAGTTTGTCAATAAATTTTTCGACCATGGCGCCATCTAGCGGACATATTTATATGGATATGTGTTTTGATGTGCCAAATATGCCCTCCAAACATGACGCAAATTTCTTTAGTAAATACGGCTTTTAAGACCACTTTGATCCCTGCGCCATCTATCGGATATGTATTAATAATATTTATTTTGAGGATGGAGCCATGTGCAGAAGTTCGTGCACGTGAGGAAATTTCCCTGAGCTCCATGAACTTGGGAGTGGCCAGGAACGATTCTTTTACATATGGTTCAAGCGGCTCCCGACTTTCGGTCCTGGACCAAGTATTCTCTTGGTACCCAAAAAACATCCATTTGAAGGCAGGCTTAAGTAAGAAGGCGAACCATTCCTCCCCAGACTTGGACGTTGGGTTTGAGACCCGCAACGTAAAAAACACTACCAATGAAAAGAAGAAAACAGCCTCGGACGAGAGACCCTCCTTCTGATAAACTTTGCCTAATATAAACTCAATAGGATTGCAAATACGTTTTCAGCGCCATCTGGCGGATGAAAATTACAACCGTTGAAGTTGTTTTTGAGTAAATGTGGAGAATTTACCCGATTTGCTTAAACTTCTCACACTCATTGTTATCTCACAAATAAAAAAAATCTGAACAAAACCATTATACTCCTTGCAACATGTTACGAGTGTCTAAAAGTAACCTGCAAATTTATATTGCTAATTCCACAAACATGTTAGCATGTGTGTATGTGCGCCTCAATGTAGGCAACATAATAGCCCGAGAATTTGATTATATTCTAAGAGGCATTTGCTGGTTACCTTTAGGTTAAAACTGTGGTCCAGCGCCTGAAAGTAGACTTCTACAACAAATATATATACAAAAATGCTTGTCTGCAGGCACATAGCAATTTTTATTTTTATTTATTTCTTGCTTTGTTTACAATAACTAACAATAGCGCCAAGAATTATGAAGAACTTACTGTAAACACACCACATGCTCGGGTAGAGGCTGGAATGCCTGCAGCACAACATGATACTAGACAATAACAGAGGAAGCCTTGCATGCCATACTTACAAGTATGAGTGTGTATTGGGTGTGTGTGTGTGTGTGTTTACGACATAACTATGCGTATTATATTCTGATTTCAGACTTAATCCTCACAATTTTGCCGCCCTCTGCCTGCTGCCTGCAGCGACCCTCAGCCGCTTGGTGTTGCCCGTGCGAGTAGTAAACATGTGAAACAGCTTTCAGCCTACTGTCACTGGTGTTTCTCTTCTTGTTGTTGTTTTTGTTGTTATAGATGTTGCTGCCAGTATATGCGCTAGTAAATTTACTTCTCAATATTATTTATGAGATTTTTGTTGTGCAACTCGTACTCGTTTATGAATTCCTGTCGCATTCTGCGTAATTCAAAAATATACAATACCTTACAACAGATAAGAGCTTATAGCTTTTCATGCGCGTACACACCCATATATCCACTTCTATTTGTGTGCTTGTGTGTGTGTGTGAGAGTTTTGCTGAATTCCAACATGTCTACGTACTCGTATAACTTTCAGCAGGTTCGTTGGCTTGTAGTGCCGTTACTTGTCCAGTGGCACGCATTGTGGAAATCTTTGTCGCAATCACAGTCCTGCATGCCGTTATAGCTTCATGTGACACGTAGATCCTGCCACACGGTGCAATTCCAGTGGCAAGTGTGGTTTAAAGAAAGTTTTGTAAAATTTTGAGTGAGGAGTTTGTCATTTTGCATCGTCTTAACAATCAATTTCTAAAAATTTACTGTTTTGAACACAACACCTAGTGGACATATAAACGGAACTTAAGATGGACTTGTATAGACTTAGTTAACCATATAAAAAAAGTCAGTTTTCGAATGATATATAAAATAATTTTGTGAGGATACCATCAGACTTGATTTTTACTGCTAGGAATCTCATTAGTTGCTTCCTATAAATAGTTTGGGGTTTTTTAGAGCCCTTTCAAACCTTATACCTCCGATCAACACTCATTGGCTTTCGAGACAAATTGTAAACCAAGACTCGTCAACCTTTTTGTTTCTAATTCTCCCTAATAGACTTCCTGACCTTTGTTTTTTAAATTTGATATTTAAAGTGTTATTTTATATAACCAAACCCAACTTATCTAGTTACAATTGTCTTAATCTGACCTATATAACATCAACTATTCTAATCTAACTTAACTCAACCTCATCTATCAGATGAAAACCGAATATAATCTGACCAAACATAATCGAACTTGAAGTAGCCTCCATAAATTTAGTTTAAACCAAGTTGAAATTATTTATTGGTACATAGATTAGGTTAGATACGATGACTGATCCACAACATTGGGATCACACTTGGACTACTTTATATGTTCTTTGGGAATCCATAACAATAGGACTCCTATATCTGATTGTATTAGCCGATTTAGCTTTCAGTATATTTCAAATCTGCTTAATTTCTTTTCCCACCTGCTCAGTTCGATAACTTAACGTTTGAGATCCCAATTGCTTCAGCAGAGAGATGGGTTTCGGAGCACCGATCTTCTCCCATTCTACTGTAAACGGGGGTTTCCACCATGTTTCCTCCCATACAACTTCTATAACTGACATTCATTAAGGGTCTCAACCTTATAGTTTAGACGACAAAAGGAAAATTACATGTTTGAACATCCAAAATTAGAGAGAGTCCGACTTTACTGAGGACAAGGAGCTTACTCGACCTCTCGTGATCGAGGGGACAAGCTCCTGTAAAGTCCTCATGGAGGCAGCGGAACATAGACCTTTTACGATTCTACTGTTAACAGTGCTAAAGTACCTTTTCTTGCCAGCTCGTCAGCTTTGCAATTAGCTCTGATTCCGCTGTGGCCTGTTACCCATACAAGTTTCATTTCAAAGTGATTCCTTGCCATGAGGCTGGGCTTTTCTTAATTGTACTTATTTTAAACTAATAGAATCTAACAGAAAAAATTGAATTGAATTCAAGTCTTATCCCACTTAACTTAGCTTAGGCTCATCCCAAACATCCCAACTTAACCTAGACTATTTTAATCTTACATAAACTTAACATATTTGATCTAATCTTATCTTACTCGTACCTCAGTCTACATTTTTCTATTTTAAGATTTTAAAATTGGAAGCTTTAATTTACTTTATGTTACTTAATTTACCTAATACAACGTAACTTAACTTAACATAACTTAACTTAACTTAACGTAACTTAACTTAACTAAACATAACTTATCTTAACTTAACTTAACTTAACTTAACTTAACCTAACTTAATTTAACTTAACTTAACTTAACATAACTTAACTTAACTTAACTTAACGTAACTTAACTTAACGTAACTTAACTTAACTTAACCTAACTTAACTTAACTTAATCTAACCTAACTTAACTTAACTTAACCTAACTTAACTTATCTTAACTTAACCTAACTGAACTTAATATAACTTACCTTAACTTAATTCAGACAAAACATAACACAGTTTAGTTAAATATTACTTAAATTAACTTAAGTTAATTTCACTTAACCTAACTTAATATAACTTAATCTGATTCGGTTTTGATTAAACATCACTGACTTAATATCACTCTACTTAACCTAACTTAACTTAACTTCTACGAAAAATTTAACTTCCCTGAAACAAACTAAACTTAACTTAAACAAAACATAACAGAATTTGGTCTCGTATTACTAAAGCTAATTTTAGTTAATTTCATTTAACATAACTTAATCTGATTCATCCGTATTTAACATTGCATAACTTAACATCACTTTACTTAACTTAACTTAAACCAACTTAATCTGATGTAACTTATCATAACTTAACTTAGCATAACCTTGTATAAATTAGTGTTATTTAACCTGAGTTAAACATAATTATTTCCACTTGACTTACACTAACTTAACTAAAATGCATATAATCTAGTTTCGGTTGGCTTAACCCAACCTAGTATAACAAAAACTATTTAAATTTAACTTCATCTGACCTCACCTAGTTTAACATGCAAACTCAACCCAATCCTACCTAACCCAAAATCGTTTTTATGAAGTTCTGACCAAAATTCTAAGTCTCCAATAATAAATTTAAAAACAGCCGCTGTCGGGATCAGCCTATAAATTGCAGTCTCTTTGGAATGGCCCCAATATTTATGACCATCCATATTTCTCTTCACTGTCTCATATATAGACATCTTATATCTTCTGCTAGAGACTAAAAAATTATCCAACTTCTCCTCTTTGCTATCTGCCGCGCCACAAAGTGGACCTTATTGCAGCAAGTTGCCATATGCCGAAGCCTTTTGTGTCACATCACGAATGCAGGCGGCTCAGCAAGACATGATGAATGTTCGCTAGCAAGAGTCAGGCATGTAAGACATGTAAGGGCTAAAAATGCTTAATATTTCCATATGCGAGCATAATTCAACACAAATACACATACACATGCATGCCTGATAAGAGTAAGAAAAATAGAGAAAAATAAAAATAAAATGTGCCAACAAATGAAAACTTGTCGTAAAAGTCCGGCATTATCAGGCACTTTCGACTGCTTATTGAAATGACATTTTTACTTTACCCAAAAAGATATATTTTTGCATAATAGAATAGCATTTCCAGTGAGAATATGTAAATATTTGCATCTATGCGTATGTGTGCTCACATGCATAGTTTACATTTTTAGGTATTTTCGACCAAAATTAATATTTTAATTCAGCTTTAGGCCGAAATGGCATAAAGCAAAGGACCTGCTGCAGCCAAAGCCAATACAAGGCACACACACATATACTACTGCCTTCTCACATAAACTTCTGCTGTTCTTACACACATTTGTTTGCATATGTTGTTACATAAATTGTCCTTTTTTCGTAGGAAATTTCATTTCCCAAGCACTCTTCACAAACTATGCAAATGCTGAGGAGTTTATACTCTAACATATGTACTTGTACATAGGTATGCTCTTGAAATGTGGATTTGGTATTGTTGTTTAATATGATTTTTGTGATTCCATCCAGCTGGTTAAGTCAGTTGCACTTATTCGGGTTTACTTTATTGGGGTAACCAATTTAATTTGCAGCTTTTGTTGGTATTTTTTGTTGAAGTACTCTGTCGTCACTATTAGGGAAATTGCTGTGCAGCTGCTGGTTATTTGCATAGTAGCGGTATATATATTTTTTTTGTCTGTGTGTATAAATATGCTTTCCTTAATATAGTCCGAAAAACTGTTACTGAGTATACATATATCGTATATTTAATAAATATAATAATCATACTGTGAGCACTACAGTGGGTACGTGGGTACATGGCGTATGAGTGATATTTCATTGTAATGTAATAAAATGTAAATAAGAAGTGCTTGGCATTTTTTGTTACATTTGCTTGCTCTATTGAATATTTGCATGATTTGAAATCAGCGTTCGAGGCGCTGTAGGCAAGTTATTTGGAAAAGTGACATTTACTGGCTAATCCGGTCCATATTTGGATCACTTCTAACCAAATCAAAAGCAAAACTTCAGCATATATGAAAGCGCTGTAGTTGTGATGTTTCTACAACTATTTTCTTTCACCGTGAGAACTGAAATCTTACCTAAATACTACCAAGCAACCTTTTACAATGGCAATAAAAAGTCGCTGGGAGTGTCACTTAGCGGTTAATAATATTATATTTTTATACCCTAATCAAGATATATTTATTTTTTACCCAGTTTGTCACATCCAAATGAAAATATACGAAACCCTATATCAGCGTGAAGAGCTGAGTGGATTTAGCCATGTCCATTTGCCTGTCTGTATATATGAAAACTGGTCCAGCAATCTTAGAAAAATCACACACGTAACTTTCTCCTCAAAGAGCTATTCATTTGTCGGAATTGCTGGCATTGGTCAACTTTAGCTAACAGTTGCCATACACATCGATCAAACCCAAGTTCTGGAATGGAAACTTTTTTATTTGTGAGAGGTGCAATCGAAGTTAAAGTTTTTCTCTGCTTTAAACAACCCTTGAAGGAGTTGAATAGCCTGCGGCAGCTTAGAGGAATTGTGTTTTCAGCTGCCTCCGAGTGGGCCAGCTCTTCTGCTTTTTCGTTTTCTTCTAATCCTATATGACCGGGTATTCACATGATATTAAAGTCTAGTAATTGCCTGATTGCATATCCTACTGCAATGAGATTTAGTATTTGTGCTTTGTATATTCTTAATTGTCGCCGCTATTCACTAGAATGCTTATAGCCAAAGGCAACTGCTTTTTTTATGCCCAAAATTTCTGTCAGAATACTGAATTGTAATCAATTAGTTTGAAGCTGCATTGTATATAAAGATCCAACTTAGTTTTTTTTTCTGTGAGATATATGACAGAGCTCGATTGTGCAATAGTTCTACCACTTAAGGAGCAAAAGAGAAAGATATGCGTCGGAAAAGGCGATGAAGATTCAAAGTACAGTAAGGTCGTTCGCATAACAGACAACCTTGAAGTGCTCCCTGTTGAGGAGAAGTAATAATGCTTTGATATAGGTAACCCAAATCAAGGGGGATAGGATGCCTTCATGCTCAAAGTGGATGGATTGTCTTTTTTGTTTAGCGTATAGCTTAACCAGTCCAACAGGTTCTGGTTAATGTCAAAAGAAGCAATACCCAATAACAGAATTGGTGAATGAACCTTCCACGTCAGTGAATGTCGCGAGGTTTTTGTAGAGAATATTCCATTTTCCCAACTACTTTCATGTAGGGCAGTATAAACCGATTTTCCTTTGACATACGGTTTGGCGGGATTTGTTGGAAATATCTCGCATCTGACCGTGGAAAATTAATATTTAATAATATTTTTATTGAATCCTCTAAATTCAGTGCCCAACTGTCTTGATTGCTAACCATTAGTCACCATTGAATCGCAATGGAGTGACCCAGTTCTTTTTTTGTAGTAAATTTTTTATTAACTCGTAAATTCAAGTCTTGGCTAATTATAAATTTGTCCACTAGCGAAAATTGTAAATATTTAGCGGCACAATTTCTGCTAGGAATTATATATTATAATTGTAAAAATATATTTGTAGCAAAACGGGTGATCCAAGTGGAGGTACTTTCTTTCAACAAGACGGCGTCACATCGCATCACTATATTTATTGAGAGAACACTGCGGCGAGCAGATAATTTTACGTTTTGGGCCGGTCGATTGGCCACCAAGATCGTGTTATATTACGCTATTAAGCTATTTTCTGTTTGGATATGTAAATTCTAAAGTCTATGCAGACAATCTGTCTTCGATTCTGGCGCTAGAGTCCAGTCGAAATGCTCGAACAAGTCAACGAAAATTAGACTCAGCGGATTGACCATCTGAAACGTAGCCGCGGTCAACATTTGATAGAGATAATCTTCAAAAAATAAATGCCATAGAATGTTCTTTCGAATATTAATAAACAATCCCCGGTTAATTTGAAATTTTTGTGTTTTTTTCTAGAAAAAAAGTAGTGAATCTCGATATGGATCACCCTTTATAATATGTGATAGTGTTACTATTAATCATGGTTACTATTGTTGTCTAATTTCCAATTTCTTTTTATTTTCTTTCCAGTTTATGCTTCTAACTTTGGCGGCAAATGAAAGTAGTTTGCCACTGCGTATACGTAACGTTTGATGTTTATACCAAAGACTTCAGTATCATATGAAAGGAGTGCGCAATGGCGTATACGTAACTTTTGGTGAGTGATTTTTGCAAACTGAATTATTATTTTACTTATTTTTCTATTTAATGTTTACGATAAATAATTTTGAGTCCGGAGTTGAATTTGAAATTTTTCTTCTTTGAAATTTATATACACATGGATTCGTTCGGACTAGAGTCAAAGCCACCTTGCCGCTTACCAAAGGAAAGAAAATGTCATATGTTTGGTTTAAAAGATGAAAATAGCTTCGATTGCAAGATAGTGAATCTACTCAGCCGTTATTAATAGTCTCCTTTAGTCGTAATTGTTAGAGTAAGAATGTAGTCTCTTTCAAAAAAAAAAAAAAAAATACAAAATGGATAAGCACAGGCCAGTTTCTTCTTCACAAACTTTTTATTTTTTTCTTACTAAGAGTCTACGTCTTTCACTGGAATTTGTAGTTCCAGAAAGAGTTCATTACTAATTTTCAATTCAGTTGATCACTTAACTTCAGCTATAGCTGATGAGACTGCAGCGACTCATTAAACCAACTAACCAAAATTCTAGCAAAATACCAAGGTCGTTGATTTTAACACAGATTAACTCATACCTTTGGTTGCATAATTAGACTAATTACAACATAAAATATTGAAAAAATCTAGTATTCAACATTCTCCAAAGTAATTACATACATTGTGGCCTACTCTTCCTCTGCTCTGCTGCTCCGTTGCTCCATCGCTCCTCTGCTCGCTCTCCCTAATGTGTTTGCCTTTGTTCAAATTGATGAGATAATTACCATAATTTGCATACTCTTCAAGTTACACTTTAAAAATTTCTGCAGAAGAAAGTGGCAATTTTAAATCATTGGCCGCGACCACTCTCTTACCGCCAGACAAGCATTTTTCGCATTGTTCGTAATCGCTTACCACCGCCTACGCTATCAACTTAAAAATGAAATTTTTCGCTTTTCTGCGCTCATTAGTGCAAAGAATTAACGGAACAATTGCTAGATATCAACTCGCATGCGTTTTATTTGTGGCTTCTTGTTATCGGCAGACAGCAGTCGGACGACCACACCGGCAGGCAGTCAGCGCGCCGACCAGCCAACCGTCCAGCGAAGCAACGGTTCAGGGAGCCAACCGTCCAGCCAGCCAACCATTCAGCCAGTCAAGCGAACAAAATTTTTAGTTTCACTGATTTCGCCGCGCAATTCCAATAAACTCGCTTAACTGAAGGAGAGTGTATGCGTGTATGTTGGTGTGTTCACCACGTGTCTATGTGTGTGTGTTTGTGCGGGCGCAAAAGCAATTAATTTGATTGCCTACTTACAGTTCACATTCAGCGTGACAGTTGTCTCCAGCTTATGACCCTCGGAGATGGCACGATTCCAAACGACGCATTTATATTTGGCGCCATCGTCAGCGCGTCTTGGCAGTATTTGTAATGTTGCATTGGTGTAATGATTCTTGGAGCCGCCTTTCAGTATGTACGATTGTAACGGTACGCTGCTGCCCTCGCGAAACCAACTGCAATAACAATAAAAACATGTATCACGGTATAAAATGTGAAAAAGTCAGAGAGAGAGGGAAAGTGAAATATTGTAAATGAAGAAGGTAGAGCACACACACGCATGTGCATACATACATACATATATATATATATAAATACTTTTGTATAAAAGACATGTATACTGTATATCAAAGTCTATTTGTAGAATCAAGTGTAGCTAGCGCTTGGCTGGCGCATTAGAGCAGGACGCCTTGGCGAAATTACAAAATAATTTATCGAATTTCTTGTCCGACTTGACTATCTCGCGTTGCTCATTCTATGTCTGTGTGTTCATTTGTTTGTTTGTATATGTGTGCTTCTGTAGCAAATCGTTTTACTTTTCGTTGCTCATTTCTTTTTAATTAAGTCTTAATGTCGCTGTGGCTTCAGTGATTCTTTCGTACTTTGCTTTGTGGTGTACTGGAGGAAAGTAGATTACTGTAATAGAAATTGATACTAGGCAAAAAATGTCTAATTCGAATTGTAAATAATCAGCCTATACTGTAAAAAGACAAGTCGTACTGTAAATATGTTTCTCAAATTCGAGTCAAAATTTGAATTAAATAAGGCCAATAAGAAAAAAGAAAGCAGAAATAGACGTCTCTTTAAAAGGTTATGTGAGCTTTGAAATTACAAAAACTCGCGTTTTCAAGTTTTTAAAGCAAACGCAGTAACATGTAGGAGATAAAACCTTTGGGAAGCAGCCCGTCGACGTCGCGCTTTCTCAAAATCTAGATAAGCGTATTTATTGAAATTTTTTACAGTTTCTCTAAATAAAATGATCCCGTAATTGTTCGAAGCATGTTTTTTCAATAACAACTAATTTTATAAGACAGTTTCTGGTAAAAATAAGACCTAAAGTAATATTGTAAATTGCTTGCAAGTTTGCCAAAAATCATTTTTTTCCAAATATTTCAATTAATCGTAGCTTAAACTCAAATAATAACACTGAAATTTGATTTTAGAAGAACCTTTTATCTTTCTTTGTTTAACCTCTTCAAGAGTGATAGACTGATTATAATGACCCTGCAAGTTTTCGATACCATTTATGTAGCACGATCTGTTATTTGCTTTAAAATAGGTCTCAGTTTCGGCGATCACCTCCTCATGCGACAAAAATTTCTTTCCAGCGAGCATTCTTTTGAGATTTAAGAACTATAAATGGTCACTGGGGCCAGATCTGAAGAATACGCTTGATGCGGAAACAATTCGAAGACAAATTCATGAAATTTTGCCATCGTTTTCAGAGACTTTTGACACGGTGTGATGAAACTTCACTTTCGTTTTCTACAAATGCGACCATTTTTCGACGTTTTTTTCCCTTAGACGGCTCAAAAAGGCTATTGATGGTTCTTCCTTTTTCAAGTTAGTAAACATACATTATTTCATGAGCATCCCAAAATACAGCCGACTCTTGCGTTTTTCCACACATTGGAGCGAGCTCATCGTGTGCAGTACACTTGGATGAAATGCCTTGCCACATATTGATGTAGTAAACCCGACGCTTAAACATCTCCAAACACTGGTCCGTGTCATCAACTGGTTGTTTTTGGTCCAAAGTGAGCTCGTGCCGCACTCACTTTGCAAAGAGCTTTCTCACATCAAAATATTCGTGAATGATATGATTCACACTTTCCGTTGATATCTTAAAAGCCCCTGTTGTCTCGAACAAATTCACGTTGTCATCCAAACTTATTTTGTGGGCTTCGGTAAATACCTCTTTTGGGCGTCCACTGCAATCGCTATCTTCGGTGATCATTTCATCGCGCTTAACCTAAGCACACCAATCGTAAATGGTTGATTTCCTGAGGTTAATTTTTTCGTACACTAACGAAAACTCCATACCAAGCCAAGTTTTTGCTTGAACTATATTTTTACCCTTCAAATAGCAATATTTATCACCACGCGAAATTCGTGTTTATGCATTTTTTTCACATTAACAAAAGTTGCTCTACTCAAAATGTTATATTTCATAAACTAATAGTCCGACAGTTGTCAAATTTACCCTCACGCCTTTGCAGTTTAGGACTAGCTAATAACTTACTTTCAATTTACCGGTTTATTGCATCATATGTTTTTTTTTATAAAACAATCAGAACCCCGGCCTCAACGAAGCTACTTCTTCATAAGTGCATTTCCCCTAGGATTAATGTGCATACAAATTTTTCAACTTGATTTTGTTCGACCATTGTATGGTAACTATGTATATGAGTTTGCGTGAAAAAATATTTTCGGGGAATGTGACATCGCATTGGCCACTAATCTGTGCCATATTTCGAAAATACTTGTATATAATGACAATTAAAAAAGTTGGCCATGATTTTAATTGACCAGTGTGTATAGTGGTGAGATATGGGCGTTTCCGGAAAATGAGTATGTGCTTGGGAAGGAAAACATGTAAGCGAAAGTTTAGCTAAAAATTTCAAGAACTATGCTACTAGTTCGCGAACAGCGCTAAGTCGACTCAGATTGCATCGCTGCTCAAATAAATATATTATTTTCAGTTTCTCTGACGTTTTCTTCGTTCACACCCAGCATTTCAGCTTCATTGCATATCCGAAACTAAAACTTCAGGCTGTAAAAAGAGTCTGACATTCCAGGAAAAACTGTTAAGAAAACTACTCAAGCTCTGATCGTTCGAAGTTTAATGAAAGCTGAGATTTATGTTAATATTTTTTGCTCAAGCGAACGTGTATTTAAATTTCTTTGTGCACTTAAGGCTTCATCGCTACTTAGATCTGTGAGAAATAGTCAAGGGTTTGCGTAGGAGAACTTAACTATGCAAAAACCTGAATATGAAAAAGCCTATTAATATGTTATTGAGTTGAAATTTTTCCAACCATTCTGCAAACCTTCGTCAAATATCCTGTATTCGTCTGTTTAACATATCCACATTAAATATCACTCAATTTGCCCCTTAGTGATATTTGAAGTTGAAAAGATCGGTTCATAAAATTAATTTTGACACCATTTGATGTACGAAACTATATATATATGATGATTCTGAGTCATTTTATGCAGTATGTGTCGGTCAATAAAAAGCATGTTTAAGTAATATTGAGTAAAATCATTTCGATTGCCTTAAAGTGTTAACACTAAATATTTTTTTCGTTCGAAATGAGGTTTTCCTACTCGATTGCATAACAAATATCTTCTCTTTAGTTAAAACTAAGCTTTTTGTAACATTATCTAAGCACGTAAACCATAAAGTACAGAATAGGCGACTGCAGTTCTTAGCGAAATTGGTTACCCACCACAAAAAATGCAACAAAAACTTATAAAAAATAAATAATTAAAATTAATCTCGCTGCATATGAAGTAAATACTAATTTATTACCAAGCTTTTAAAGTTTCTAGCTGCCTTGTATGCCACCGCTTCACTTCAATTTATCCTTCATAAAGTACTACACTGCGTATACGTTACATGAAAAATTCCGTTTCTGTTCGCTCACTTTGTTCTTAAGTCAACATAATTTTCGAAGTCAATCAATTTAGGTTTACTTTTAATTTCATTTTGACCTTAACTTAACTTTGCTTTCCTTTACGAACAGTTGATAGCTTAGGCTTGATTTGGCCGAGCAAAATGCAGCAATCTCAATCACATATAAAAGTGCTACAGTGTCAACTAGTGGTAGATTGGGTGCTAAGGGCAGTGTGAGAGCTTTGTGATGCAAAGCGAAATTATGATGATCTACCAAAAGGTACTTCATTGCAACGAATACTTTGTTAATGGTTGTTATGCGCCATTTCCATCAGACAGGTGCTTGTGTAGGCATATTTTCCACTAGTTCTGCGATAAGTGGAGCTCTTTCTGGCAGAAATTTAAATGAAATATTAATTTATTTTCTGGCTGTAGAAATTAGACTACGTAGAATATAAAATCACTGCACCCGAAGTGTAAATAGGTCAGTTAGCTTACTAATGACTAATGAGTAATGATTCGTCATAGACTTCTGCAGGACCAATACTTTTAGTCTGCATCGGGTTAAATGATTTCTGAGTCACTACAGCCAGATGATACGGTCTTCTGATACACTGATCATGCATTATCCTACATTGGTACGAACAAAAATAAATGGCAACTATCAGCCTAGTAGAATATAATCGATTCTTGTGTAACTTTACTCGTAATGCCAACTCATCTGATGTTTCATCGTCCTTATCTCTGCGTATAGCAAGGCGAGGTGAGTGACGTTAATTTAACTTCGCTTCTTAGTCCAACGTGGAGAAAGCAGAACTAGCGTGGTTTTATGGCCAATGATATCGATGTCATTAGAGTATTCAGCCGTTTTGCACTCCTATAGACGAATGTACATTCCTTATTCAGCGCTTCAGCTCGACTTATTTTCTCCAGCAGTAGATTGAAGAAGTCGCACGATAGGAAGTCGCCTTACCTGAAACCTCGTTTGGGACTAAGCGACTCGGTGACGATTTCTCGACGGAGCTTTTGGCATATGTTAGCGTAAGTTTGCACAACTGTATCAAAGCCATCCGCACCCTGCATAGAACTGTTACAATGAAAACTGCTAAAAGTGTAAATAAGCACCGCTCAATTTTCGGTAAAATCCGACAAGTTTAAAATTTGTCATAGCCGGATCCTTTACATACCGATGGTATGAACCTCAGCGCCTATGGTTGACTTTTTACTGAAAATATGTATGACTGACATTCGGAGCAAGTCTATTTAACATACACATTATAGATTAAAATTCGTATACTACAATATATGTTGCCTCTTATTTTATGGGATTATAAAACAAAAAAAAAAAAATAATTTTTTTTTTAATATTTTTAAATAAGATCTATAGATTTTCGAATACGTTTAAACCACTTCCTGAAGCACTTTGCCACTCTGAAGGAAGTATCTCCGAATCATGCATTCTGAGGGCAACTGCCTCTTCAGAGTTAACAGTTTCCGGAAAAAGAACTGATTTTGGACTATCTTCACGAAATTACCCTTGAAGTGCTCTGCGACTTCGACTGGATTCACCAAAGCATTGATAAAGTC
The DNA here is from genome assembly GCA_037783105.1 of Bactrocera zonata. NCBI lineage: Eukaryota > Metazoa > Arthropoda > Insecta > Diptera > Tephritidae > Bactrocera > Bactrocera zonata. The sequence continues at coordinate 40,068 of JBAWJQ010002130.1, forward strand.
TGGTCTTTGAGCTTCATTGCCAAAATTAAACCAAGATCATCGAAGCATTGTTGCAGAAGTAATTAACATCGAAAGTCGTAATAAAATAATCATGCAAAATTCTTCGGGTTTTAATTCAATTGCTTGGTCAATGTTAATATTTTAAGTAACTGTAAAGAATACAAATATCGCTCATATGTTTAAATGTTCTAAGTATATATAATATGTGAGTTGTCATACACACTTGGGTTGAAAAATCCCGAAATATATGTAATTATAGCCGCAATTAGGAAGACTCCGATATAATAATTTAAGTTTAACTGTCGGTTTTTTCGTCATAACTATACCCGATATTCTATAATGTGACTATGTTGATGATAAATTAAGATATAAGGCTGTTTTTTGGTACAGCGGATCGCAGTTACAAGAGGCACCTGTGGGCAAACTCTTTTTTAAAAGGTGAGAGTGGCCCAGCCATCTGACAAGTTCACTGTATACATCTCCTAAACCACTTAAGCTACAGCAACCAAATTTGCTGAGTACAAATCTTATAAGAATTTCTACTGACAGTGTGAAAATGGATGAAATCGGAGAATAACCCCGCTCGCTCCCCATATAACGGCACGGTTAAAAACTGCTAAAAGCGCGATAAATCAATAACTAGATATGCCAGAGATACTTAATTTTTCCTTTGAAATGGTATGAGAGGGCTCTATAGGAGTTAGTGTGAAAATTGGACGACGAGCACGGCAGCGCCTAATTTTTAGTGAAATTCCTTATCTCGTGACCTGACGAACCGATTTCGACAAAATTTGGTCTCATTGTGAAAATGGACGAAATTGGATACTCGTAATAACCACGCCTTTTTTCCATACAGCCATATTTCGTTCAGTTTCCAGAACACATATCAAGAAGTAATTAGTATGTCGGAATACAACTTTATGACCAACTAAACTGAAATTGTAATGAGTTGAATCAGGTCAATACTTTCCCGAGCTCCTATATATAATATGTAAAGATTTTGGCACTTCCAAGTGACTTTATGCTGGCTATAACGGCCAATAATTGAGTTATCTAAATAAAACTTACTGAGCGTATTTTAGTTATAGGAGTGTATCTCTGTGCCTAAAATAGATAAATTTGAGCGAAAACTTGACTTACGCCCTATAGAACTAGTATCGGGATTTTCGAACATCCAGCTATTTTTACTCTATGTTTTAGTATGTATATTTTATAGTATATATGGTACATGTGTATATAACACTGCTTGGATTTCGATGCTCAGGTTGACGTTTTACACCATAAAGTATTTCCCTGGCTTTGATTCGTGTAAGTTGCAAGAGTATAATGCATATGTTCAGTCGCATCCGAACTTAGTCCTTTCTTACTGGTTCACTTTTGATTTACTAAAGTTGTGTTATCAGCTTGAGTGTTTTATTAATTTTACATATGAAGTCAATATAGGCACGATAAAAGGAGCTGCTAATGGCAAACGGCTGCTGGCACTAAAAATGTGTGTATACAGCTTTACTCAAAAAATTTTACTCTAACGCCACTTGTGCTTTGTAAAGTTAGGGATTACTCTAGTATTCAAGCTAAGATTACTACATTACTATGACGCTAATAATTTTATCTTCCTCATCAAGTCGTTTACAGCTGCCTTAGTGCTTTGAATTCACTTATTTCCTGGTATCTACTTGTTTTTACATTTCCGCTTGTTTTGAATGGTATTTGCGTATTTATTAACCTATCTAATATACATTTTAGTATATGTGTGTGTGTGCATATACTGGGTGAAACTAAATTTATTTACTTTCTATCCACTGACCTGTCGTTAAGTCACAATTTTCACTTAACAATTTCACTTTACTTACGTTATCGTCGGATCCGGTGAGCCACCCACACTGCTGCAAGTCAATTCTAACGGTTTATCCTCGGTGGCAATGGCTATGTTGCCGGGCGTTATCATTGGCGGATGTGGCGGTGTCAAAACTGTCAAATTGTAAAATTCCTGATGTACATCGGCACCGGTGCCTTTGGCCTTGATCCGACACTCGAAGCGGCCATTATCGCGATTGTATGAGGTGTTTTTTATTTGCAAGTCATAAATCCCACGACCTGGACGAAAATCCACTCTGCAAAAGAGAACAAGGACAAAATGTGTAAGAAGAAGATGGTTAAGTCGAGAATGGCATGAAAGTGTGTGGGAAAAATACATATAGATACAGATTTCTCTTAATTTTTTTTTTTTTTGGTTTTTTTCACGTACCGTGGCAACTGCATTGTGAACGCGAAGAGGGTGAGAGCGGCGTTGAGGCATATTTATATTGAAAAAGTGATAATGGTGAAAGCGTACAAACTGCTGGCTACCGACCAGTGATGGCAGCAGTTGGCTAGCCACTCAGGGCAACAGCTGCGGTTGAAGCTCCCAGCTATCAGAGCTATGCCTGACGCTTGACGGTCGCTGCTGCTGTTGCTGCTGCTGTGGCAACAACAAAGTTATTGTGTGCGTGTCAAAGTTATTGTATGCACAGCGGCTACATTGCCACTCGGTTGCTGTGGCGGCGCAATGAAGGACAACGTTGGCGGTGCTGTATACACACACCGACCCCCAGCAACAACAGCCCAGCACCTCAGCGCCTCCTCACCGCCTCACTACCGCATTTGCGCCAATTTCGAGTTGGCTTGTTTGTTGATTTGTTTGTTTGCTGGCTGGCAAGTGAAAATTAGAAAATGGCAATGACAGCGCGTTTGCGCGCGCGCGCCAAGTGGCACAAGTAAACAAAAGTGTGTTGATGAAGTTGGCGGTGGCAGCCATAGCGCTGGGCGGCGGGCGGAGGCTTGCTTCGTTGGTGGCAGCAGCTGCAGCCGTCGTTCGTGTTGTTTGCGTTTGGCTACTTGGCCATTTAGGCATTCTGTGTGATTTACAACAGTTTGTTGCCTTGCTGCCTGCCCGGCCACCATTTTTCTTTTAGTGGCCGTAAAAGTTTTTCACCACATTTCTTGGCGACACAAAATTATTTTCGCTCTCCGCCTTGAGTTATTTCTTTTTGATATTTTTATGTGCAAGTTTTTATGCGCTTTTGTGTGGCGATTCGCAGGTTTGCTTTTAGGGAAATATTTTTAAAATATCTCATTTTCTTGCCACCATCTTTTCTGGGTCATTGTTTTCAACCGCTAATTTGTTTTTGGACTATTTTTATGTGCTATTATATGCAATGAAAGATTTCTTGCCATGACAGCGTGGGGTGGCGAAGGTGCGCGTAGGTTTCGTGGTTGTAATGCTATAATCTCAAAGTTGTTGTTGAAGGTTGTGTTTATTACTTTTACTTCGATTGAAACATAAAAATTACAATGACAAATATTAAGGCTTTATTAGCACGCAATTTGTATGGAATTTGTTGTTCAGTTTATAGGCCAGCGTTTTATGAAGACCATCTTGTCGGTTCAGGTTAAATAAAATTTTTCTTAGAAGTAACGCCAAATCTTGAATTTAAACTAGTTACGAGGAAAAATTTATGTCAACAGAGCCGACTCATTTCACTAAAAAGCAGAAAGATTACACAAGCCTTGTTTTACTTATTAAAGCCCGTATAGAAATTTGCTTCCTTCCGTTTTATAAATAAATATATATAGACTGATGGACTGCTACAAAAAGAGGCGAATCCCGAGGGCTCATTGATTACGAGCGCAACCTGCTTATTGTAGAGGTAAGTAAATGGATACTGCCATGTATACTATGGAGTCATGGCTTGAAAAAGTCATTAGTTAAAGAATTCGCTGTTAGGATCTTTCTTGATATTAATAGAGCTTTCAATAACGTCCTGCCGGCAACAGTCGTAACTTCTTTGAACAGTCTTGCAGTTGAAACAAACCTCAAATACCTCATTTTCAGTCTTCTGTGCGACCGAGTTATTGAAACGGAATGGTCCGCCGCACGTGTTCGACCAAATGTGAGTAGTTGAACGCCACAAAGCGAAGTTCTTTCTTCTTCTATGGATCCTGGTCGTTAACGATTTGCTTAAAAAAGTTGAGGAACCGGGGAATTGTCTATGCAGACGATGTAGCACTAATGGTCAAAATAAAATTTCTGAGTACCGTGTACGAGCTGACGAAAATGTATCTCAGGGACGTAACAAATTGAGCAGTCTGAAGTAGTCTACCCATAAACTCAATTAAAACAGAGATGGTTTTATTTATTAGAAGATACAAGATCCCGATGGCATCGCTACCGCAAATGAGAGCCATTTGTCTGCAAACGCCGGATACAGTGAAATATCTAAGGCTCATCCCGGATAGAAAGCTTTCATGAAAGCTGAATATCGAAGAGAAAGCAAAAAAAGGCATCGATTGCCATATACTGCGGTAAAAAATTCATTGGAAAAATGTGGGGTTTCTCACCGAAAGTTGTACTCTGGCTCTAGGACACCATAGTCAAGCCCATTACGTTCTATGGAGTCTTTATGTTGTGGAGGCCTTTGTGATAAGACCGGTCTCGATGGCATGCCACAGCGAAATCGCAGGAAATTATAAAGCTGATGAGCTAGAAAGGAAAGGCACCCTAGAATCGCTTTCAGTAGAATGTGAGCTCCCGTATTCTTTTGCGTTCTACTGCTAGATAGCTGGGCTTCGCAGGAGCTTGTCCGAATTCTTTTGGCCAAAGACCGACCTCAAGATATCTAGTGATTTCTTTGTCCTCAGTAAGGCTAGCCACTCCCTAGTTGTGGAGGTTTTATCAGGCCGTCCTATTGGTGCACATGCTGTAAGGCTGGGAATCTTACGAGATGCTATCTGTAGAAGCTGTGTGTAAGAAGAAGAGGTGAAAACATCTCAGCACTTCTTTCTTGACTGTTCCACTTTTGTAAGGTAGAGCCTTAAACACTTGAGAGCGCATACCTTCAGACATCCCACTGAAGTGGCGGGAATGGAAATGAAATGCCTGGGCAAATTTGTATTGACTACTAAACGTATTGCAAATTTATAAGTTCAAACACAGGGGTTTGAAAATGACTACCTGTAGCAGTCCACGTGGGATCTCCCTAGATCAGCCATCTAACCCAAGCCAACCTAACCTATATATAAGGCTGAGTTGGCAATTTTATGCACATATTTGAATGTAATTAGTCTAGCGAACCAACGTTGTTTTAGACTTTCCATGCTTAAGTTATTTATTCTCCAACTCTGACCACAAACTGTAATTTAATGGGTTCATATTTGTATGGCCAATTATCTACGGCTTTGAAATTAAGAATGTTCCTTTTCTCGCTGTTTAGTTTTTGTTATGCGGACTGGTGCAGTATCTTGCTGGATGTTCCAAAATTTAATTAAAATTAAAATGTAATTAAAAAAATTCTGATGGTACACTTTCGTCCCAGGTTTTAACCTTTTCACAGAATTGATGGGGTGTAAAGCCAGATTTAACATGTAAAAGGAGACTTCCCACTTAAACATTACACCAGCTGGATGTTAACCACATTGAACTCTTGGAATAACATTTTTTGCGTCTTTGAAATTTTTCACGCAGATTTTATCGTTTTTTATAATAAAAACTTCTTAAAAGGGGAAATTCTTTCACCTGTAAAAAGGATAATTTTACGGACGTTGACCACGTTTCACTGAAAACACTGTCTGCGCATCTGTTGAGCCTAATTTGCTACAAGCCTCTATATGACTAGTTGACTTACGGTTGGTTTTCAAATAAGACAATTTTCAAAGGTTTCTTTTGTATCGAAATCAGCTGCAATAAAATCAGGAAGTAAACGCTTGGTGACAGGTCCAGACTTTATGTAAGGGTAAAAGGGGTAAAAGCTTCCTAACCAAGCTTACTTCGTTTTTGGCAAGCCACTGTCGATAAGTGTGATTTGAAGTCGTGCTAATCGAACACAATTCCTCTCCTATTGGTCAAAGATGACCGCTTCTGACTGCCTACTTTCCTCAGATGCTTTAATTGTTGTAAATCCGAATTAAGAGTTTAGCTAAAACTGGATCCTGTCAGTTTTACAAATCCTTCTTTACCATTAATCATGGCTTAGCCACCAGTTGCGCTGGCACATAAGGACTCGGATCCTCGTAGCTTGTTCTAAGAGCAGTTAAGTAACTATGAAAACGAGTCGAAACGAAACCTGACCTTTTCGATCCGAGAGTAAAGTTGTGGTTAAAGTTTACACTCGACCATTTTGTATGGTTTATGTGTAATTATTATTTTGTGAAAGCTTTAAACAGATGAATTTAAACAGATATATTCACGAAAAGCTGAAACAGGGAGTTCTATGAGTTTTATGTTGGTTTCAGAATGGATTAGTTGAAACCTGAAGATCTGGAGGTGGTCAATGCGCTATCAACTGACGGTAGTAGAGCCAATTAAGGACTTCCTTTGAAGAGAATTTACGCTGAAAAGGTAAATTTCGCTCTTATTATTCTTAAAATTTTGGAGAATTGAGTGACGTATTCTTATGACTCATTCGAAACCTCTTCATAAACCAGAGACCAAGATAAAGAATGAGAACTTCTTTTGATTTAAGATTTTGTTAAAGTTGCATGGGATAAGCTTGATGTTGAGAACTAACAATTACTTTGAAACTACCAAAACTTCTAATGACTTTTAGGATAACCTTTTTGTTAGAGTATGATATACGTATTGCCTGTCTGCTGCGGGCCAAATGCTCGTCGATTTTTTGCCTCCGAAGAAATAGCTAAGATCTAATATCAAGCAGTGACAACTGACAAAGCCAAACGAGACAACTTTCGATAAAGCGGATATAAGCGGAAGCGGAATTTATTTCTTTTTTTTTACTTTGGCACCATATTCTTTGGCATCTGGCTAAACTGTGTGGGCGGAGTTGTACGAATGGCAAAAAAACTCATAATAGGTAGTAGAAGGGCTGGAGCTGCTGCTAAGCTTTTTAACTTACTTCATTCTACGCTTGCACTTTGGCTTTCGCCATTTCTGCCAGTGACACTTATTTATATGAATTTGAAAGTTTCAAGCCGCCCACTGCCAGCAACTTTCAGCATATTTTTCCTTTCACAAAAAATATTCTCCTCACTTGTATCGCAGTTAAACGCCTCGCGCTTATTTAGTTATATAATATATGTAAATATATAAATTTGTACGTGCATAATATTTTTATGCGATTTTGCTTTATGGCTGCTTTGTGTCATCGCTGATTTATTCACATAAAAAAATTTTTTTGCTTCGAAAGAAGAACAAGAGAAATTGTGAAACTTATCACTTTCATCCGTTTAAAAAGTTCAACATCTTCGATGCGAAGCAAGCAATGCTGGGGACTGAAGGGGAGAGTGGCAAACACACATACATACTATTTACAACTGTATATATTCCTAACACCGAAGACGACGTGCGCTGCGTTACCTTGCTCCGAGCGTTTTCCTCAGCGTCAGCTACTCAACTGCCTCGCCCTGACTACCACTCGATGGCTTAAGCTTCATATACATACATAAGTTTATATATTAATATAGCTATACATAAGCTCACTTTGCATATTCTCATATACACACACATTAACACATTCTCTAAGACCAAGTGAGACACAAAAGACGCGACATGTCTGTGCCAGCTGCTAGTTGACTGACTGGCGGTTGGCCTTAATCTTATCCTTCATACTTTCTTTACTTTTTTTTTTTGCTGAAATTCTTTTCATTCCACTTTTTTGCATGTTTCGTACAAATTTTCTCTGCTCCTTAGTTTTTGTAGCCAATTTTTCTTTATTTTTCTTCACACTATGTCGGCACATGTAAAACAGCTGTCAGCGTTCTGACAGCGCTGTTTCAAGACACTTAGTTTCGTATATAGACGTCGAGTTGACTGCTGACACATGCTCATATCCTTTGGTAAAATTTAGAGGGTAATTTAGCATTAACTTGGATCATAGTTGGCTCTTAATGTGGTTATTTCTTTTGGTATAAGTTCCTGCCTTTTGTTGAAAGATGTAGTGGGGCCAATAGTCTAATCTTCAAAAGTGTGGGTTTATAGTTGAGTTTCGTTCTGTTTGGCAAGTGGTGATAGCTCTGGAAGTCAATATGGCTTTTCTAAGAAGAAATTTGCTTACTTTGATATTCTTGTTTCTTAGAAACAAAACTGTGAGCACTAGTCGACAGAGGACCGTGGTTTAGAAGAAACTCCTAGAAGGACCGTTACTCTTAGAAGACTGAACCTTTGTGGTGTTATTGAACGTTCTGTTGAATTCCAACAATACAGCTTAAGTGTGAAAACTATGTGTTTAAATACTTTAGGACTTTATCTGCCAAACTTCTGTCTTTATGAGACTAAAGTCATAAAAATATAGGCTTGAAGGCTGTATTACACGGCTTCGCGGATACACCGTAACAAAAAACACAATGAGACCGTCTAAATTATGCCGTTGTTGTGCTATCCTCTTGTTTTAATTACAACTCTTATGGATCATAGATCTTTCGATCTCCAAATTTATGCTACAGGTGGGAATAGATCGGCCTCTCTTTGGGCTGGGCGATAACGATGTTTCCAGTCCATAACGTTCGAGGTTATTTTGTCAGGATCCATAGCCTCCAGCCAGTTTTGAGAATCTCCGTTCCTTAGGGTGATTGCCTAGCCATAAATACAATTAGACAATCTCATTTATTTCGCTATTTTCTCTTTTTAACCACAACTGTTTTGGATTTAAATATTTCGGTCTCCAAATTTATGCTACAGGTATTTCGACCCATCGGCCTCTTTGTCGGCTGCCATGTGTATTCCATTCGAAAACGTTTCAGGTTATTGCGTCGGGGTTCTGTTTCAGAACAGGCCCGAGCAAGTCACATTTTTATTTTGAGAAGCTCGATCCATAAAGATGATTGGCTTGTGACTCATGGCCGTAAATCCATTTTAAAAAGAGTAACGAGCCAGCAAATGCTGAAAATACTGTGAAGACTTCGGTTTGCGAAGTATTGTAGCTCAAAGGCTATGAGGTTCAATATTTAACAGCCTTATAAAAATATTTACATAGCTTTGAAGTTGAAATCTTTTGCTTTCGTACACCGCGTAAAGATCGAGAAGTCTCCAGCTTGCAGTGAGGCCAACGCAAGCTAGGTTGACCCATTTTGTGCCGTTGGTAATGCGTTCCTTTGATCTTTCGTAGATGTAATACTGTCTAAGTAACAAGTTGGAGATATAGCTAGGTGATACGTAACTGCTCTTCACATAAATTCATTGGAGTTAAGACGATCGTGGAGAAATATGGAAAGATTCATGATTATCTGCAGTGTTCAAGAGGGTTATTCAAAGAGGGTCAAGAGCACGTTGACGACAAACCGCATCCACGACGGCCATCAACATCAAATGATGATCAACACGTCAATAAAATAAAGGCACTGATACTTGAGAAGCGACGATATGAGTTCTTTCGGTCAGAGATCAACATCAGTTGATGATCAATAAAATAAAGGAATTGGTGTCGATTGTCAAAGGCTATCAGAGATCTTACTAGCAACGTTGGAATATCGGCAGGATAAATGAAAACCATTTTGAAAGCTCATTTGGGATTAAGAAAAGTGAAAGCTCGTCGGTTTCCAAAATCACTCATTTTTTTCAAAATCAGCGTCACATTAAGGTCTGTGGAGTAATGCTTTCACACTTCTAAGATGTCACTAAACCTAATATTACTGAGGCCGAGTCTTGGGTTTATGTTTACGACCCGGAAATTGACTATTACTGAGCCGAATATCGCTGTAAAGGTGAAGACGAAAAAAACACTTCAAAGCAGGTCCAAAATCAAGGTTACGTTGACAAGTGCATTGTGACCAAGGGAGATTATTTTGACGGGGACGACTAAGGTTTTGAAGATTAAGATTTTTAAAATTATGAACAAAGTCCTACCATTTTATGCTCATAGTAGCATAGCAGACATTTCTGAATATCTTCAAGTCTTGAATATCTTGAATCTTCACGTAAAAAGCTTGTGTGTCAGGCCTTGTCATAGCTTACATTAGCACTTGTCGGCATTTCGCAAATATACCAACACACATGCCACATACATATACTTGTGATATTATTTTTTACTACTTGTATATAATTTGGCGCTGTCACAACGAGCAAAAAACGGAGAAGAATGTATCAAATAAGCATAAGTACAAAATATCATAAAGATATACATACATATACATATTTATATATGTCTTCATGCTTAGCATACGTCGCTGGCACTCAACACCCACTTGCTGCGCTGGTTTCGCGCGTGAAGATCCTCAAGCAGATGTCATTTGTCAGCGACGCTCAAGTGTGGATGTACATATAGTAAGCATATACATAGCTATGAAAGTAGATACCCCTGTAGGAAAATTCAATATTAGAAACATGGTATTTCCAGTTCTGTTCAGGATATGTCTATTAGAAAAATCAAATCGAATTCAAGCAAATTCAACATGGTCATGTTCTCCATAAAGATAATTCACATCCTTTCCTTTTTTTAAGTTTGCTATAGCTCTAGACTAGTAAAAACTAGTTTAAAAATTTTCAGTGAACAAGTGAAACACCATGCTTGCTTTTCCCTACATGGCAATACCCTCTCAAGTACATACAAGTATGCTTATATTCTCGCCTGTGTCTACTCACTTTCATGTTTATTCTTATAATTGGCTTTTGCGCTATGTTCTTGCTACATCCCCCTTTCTTTCGTCATATTACCCATTCCATTATAGCCTAATTTGCTTATGATTATGCGGCTTATAAGCGCTTAAAGCTGTTTTCTGCTTTCTACATTTTTTCTTATCTTCATAATTCGCAAAATTCGCTTTGTTATTCTCTCATACACATTTGTTGCTTAATTTTATTGTTTCCATTTCTTATTGTTATTTGTGTCATTTTCATATTTTATTTGTCTTTCATACGCATACTTATTTCCGTCTTCGACATAATGGTTTGCTCTTTAACCAATGCAGGGTTGCCTACATTTCTTTATATAATAGTAGCTGTCTTCGAAATTATAGCCGAGGCTTTGAGATAATTTTTACATATTATTGCGAAAGTAGAAGAATAGATTTGAAAATTAGATATTGATATGAAGTAAAGATTCCAGTTTTGTCAGTTTTTGTCTTCATGTCTGAATTCCTTAGAGCTTGCAGAGGGGTGAAACGAACGAATAACTCGAATAAGACATACATTGTCGATGCAAGAACTGAAACCGCTCGACCTTCCCAAGCCCATAGAGTGCTCTGAAAAAGTTCCAAGAAGATCCCACTTTTCGGTTCAAATTATGTTCAGCGATGAAGCTCATTTCTGGCTCAATGGGTATGTAAGCACCCATAACTGGTACGAGCATAAGAACAAGGCTTTTGTGTGGCTTGTAGGACGGTGGAATCGTTGATCCATATTTCTTCAAAACTGATGAAATGTAAGCACCCATAACTGGTACGAGCATAAGAACAAAGCTTTTGTGTGGTTTGTGGGCCGGTGGAATCATTGATCCATATTTCTTCAAAACTGATGTCGGCGGGAATGTAACCGTCAATGGAGACCGTTATCGCACCATGATAACCAACTTTTTTGATGCCTGAAATTGAAGCTCGTGATTTCGGCGACATTTGATTTCAATAAAACGGCGCCACTTCCCACAAAATTAATGGATTTACTGGGAGAACACTTCGGTGAGCAGATAATTTCCCATTTTAAGCCGACCGATTGGCCACCAAATCATGTGATATCACACCGTTAGACTATTTTCTGTGGGAATATGTGTAGTCTAAAGTCTATGCGGAGAATCCCGTTTCGATTCAGGCCTTATAGCTAAACATCATGGGTGTCATACTCGAGTTACCATTCGAAATGCTCGAACGAGTCATCGAAAATTGAACTTCAACGGATGAACCATCTTAGACGTAGCCGCGGCCAACATTTGATTAGGTTGTGTTGGCGGAGATCTGTTGGAAGAATCTAAAACTATCTCACAGAACCGCTAGAAACTATGGATTGATTCTTATTCTGCCCTAGTGAAGAAGTATTGAATTAAATTCAAATATATGTAGTACTTTTTTAGATAGTCGTGTTGGTTCTGGTATCTAAAAGAATCTATAAGAAATGTCACAACACTTTCCTCGATGATGACCATTGGTTGGTTCCCATATCTAGAAGAAACCAGAAGAAATATAGATGTCTCATACTCGTGAAGTTGTCAAATATTTCGAAATGATGCTTTTAACCTCAAGTGAGTCGACTTACTAACAGTCTTACTTTGATATAGGTGCAATTTTTATAGGGGCTCTGTTCAGTGAAATCTATTTGCTTTCTCGTTGATAATCCTTTATTTCGCTCCATAAGTCAAATCGGCTAGTAAACACCATATTTGTTACTAACTTGAATACAGCGCCACCTAGCGTGTAGAGCCTTTTCTAGAAGTACTACTATTTCCCTTGTTTCTAAGTCCCTCGTAGACCCAGCTACCGCCACTAATTTTAAACCTAAATTATACTAAAACTTTACATATTCTCTTTGAGTTTTATCTTTAATCACTTTCCTTTCACACATTTCGCAGACGCCTTTAGTTGTTCAACAGGACGTATGATTGATGTATGCATGAAATGCTTGTACACCTCTATCCTTCAATTTGCTCCTTTTCACACCGCGCTCTTTTCATGTCAGCGCTTCCAATTTAGTATGGTGTTAAAATGACATTCCCCATTATCTAATTAAAATTGACATGCAAAGCAAATCAACGGAAGACAGCAAGTTTTTTGTTGAAACAAGCTCAAGGAAACGTATGTATGTACATATACACACATATATATATATAATACATTAGTATGTTTGTATAAATACACAGCATAGTTTTACTTTGCTTTTGAGTTATTCCACCGCTTTTATTCCTCACTCAGTGAGCTTTAAATTTTCGACTGCCCTGCTTAAAGTCACTTAAAAGCGACTGGCAAAGCAATCTTGTGAAGAAGGTTGAATTGAAGCAGTGGAAAGTCTTAAATAATTAAACATTTAAGCAGATTTTTCTCTAGACATTTTTTTGGAATGTATTTCGTATTAAGCTTAATTTATTTTAAGAATTTTATTCAATTTGTAGTGGTCTTATGGTTTCATACCTTAACACCGCTCCCAAAATGAATGAACTTTAAAAATGAGAAATTCAGAACACGCATTTTAAGAACTTTCTGTGTTTCATTCAAGTTCATACAAGTGTTCTCTCAATAAATACATTGATTGATTCGATATGTGAGAAGTTCCGCCGTCAATATCAGGCATCGCATAGTCTGTTATCATGGCGCGATAAAGGTCGCCATTGATGGTTACCTTCTCACCGGAATAATTTAAAAACAAATGTGGACCGGTGATTCCACCAGCTCACAAACCATACCAAATCGCTGTTTTTCTGAAGAAACTGGCAGTCTTTGAATCTGTTCTGATTGCTCGTAATCTCAATTACGGCAAATTTGGTTGTTTACATACCTATTGAGCCAGAAATGGGTCTCATCGCTGAACAAAGTTAGACTCGAAAACATCGGATCCTCGCTTGGTCGAGATCGACTGTCTTCATTTCTTGCACAAACTGTATTTTGTACGCTTTTAATTTAAGATCTCGACGCGAAATGTTCCAAGTTCTTCCATACGTCAGTCCGTGTTGCTGAGAACGGCGCCGAATCGACCCTGGACCTGGAGATCTTCGTGTAAACTCTCAGCTACTATTGCTGTATTTTCGTTATTGCTTGCTGGATCGTCTGTATAGTCGAATGAATCCTGGATCTCAAGATGTGTGAGGCGAATAGTGCCCTCAGTTGACCGATTATGTTGACCATGAGTTGAGCGAATCTTAACCATTTTGACGGGTATTGTAACATCGAGCTCAAAGCAGGTCAAGGAGTGTAGGATCTCAATAGCATAAGTACCAAGCTACTTTCATTTAAACTTGTTTGGCCACAGCAGAATCGTCGGAAATTGCAAAGTAAGTAGATGAGCATGGGATTGAGAAGAGTCCCCGGTCTTTGTGCAATCGGGCGGTTGAAGTTTTTGCTTCGTGCGAGCCCAGGAAGTATTGGCCAGTAATCAGCACTTGTGGGATTGCGAAAACCGTCTGATCCAGGATAGAACTTTAAAGGTTCATTGAACTACTAGCTAAGTTCATATCGTCACAGTGATAGTCGTCTTAACTGGACACTCTTCCATTGGTTCTGCGGAAGATTTATTGTCCTTTGTGCATTGGCAAAACTAGTTCCGGAGTCTGTGAAACGATCAGCTGTACGATAATTAAGATACACCAATTACGATGCCTATGTCTGTCCTCCGAATGTATGAAAACACTCCAGCTGTGAGAATATTTGACGTAGTACCCTCCAGTGTAAGCAGAGGAAGAGGAAGATCTCAACTTCATTTGAAAGATCATGTGGATAGATAAACATATGCAGAACATATAGAAAAAATTTGATCTGCTGATCGGATCAGTTGTCTCGGTGTAATCACTTTAAAAAATGTTTGCATTGCAGACCAATTAAAGATAGAACTAGCGACTTAATGTATGCGTACTAAGCTTTCAACCTACATTACTAAGATTGAAACGTTTGTTTTATTAGTTCCCGCCCAATAAAAGTTTGTCACACCTTCCTTTTATACAACCGTTCCTCTTCTCTTTGTAGCCTAGGCGCTGACCAACCCATATTCACCTCACCGAATCGCGTTTGCGACAAATTGCTTTCAACCATTGTGTTGCCAACTATTTGCATGCACCCACACTCACACATTTCATGCGCTGGCTCCGAAGTTTATTAAAATTGAAATTCTATTTAAAAACTTTTCCACTTTCGAATGGGCAAAAAGTTTTCCGGCATTCAAGAGGTCCTCTGCCATAGCCAATACACTGTCGCACACTGTTCGCGGTATACCACCAATACTCCCGCCAACAGCAATAAACAAAAGTCGTAGCGCCGTTACTTTTGCCACGCCTGCACTTCACGCATTTCACATTCGAGTTCAGTACCCCGCTGAGTTTCGCTCCCAATATTAGCGCTCCGGGCGAGCACAATATGTCATTAGCAATTCGGTTATTCCCGTTACTCCGCACACTTTAGTTGCTGTCTTTCAAATCAGTTCGTTTTTATACATTGTACAACGGTATTCGCATTCGTTGCGCTGCTTTTTTGGTCATTCTTTAGTTGTACTCCTCCACCGCTCACCCTCCGCTGCTCATAAATTAACATCAAATACGCAAATGGCAACATTATTTAAAAATCTCCACGACACAATAGCGCAAAATAAATTTGTTAAAACCAATTTCGAAGTCGTTTTGTCGTCGCGTCGCCGCCGCGCAATAGTCCGAACTTCATGCCAGCCGAAGCGGATTGCTTAAAAACTACGGATACTTAGCGCCAGTACTCAAAAAATTCTCAAACTGTTATGCAATTATTCTTTTATTCCACGGTCCAAGCATAAATAAAAGCCGAAAAAATGAAGTTATAGCTGTGGCTGTGCGGTCGGAGTTGAGGACTTTGGTTTGCTCCAGCGAGTTCAGTTGTGCGTCTGCCGCTTCAAATGCTCGTGAAGCGCTGTTCACGTTGAAAGCGGCGGCATGGGCTGTCAGTTGTCGGTTCTTCTTTCTCCTCTTTACTTTGCTTTGCTTTTCGTTTTTAGTTCGTTTTTGAGTTCGTTTTTTGTTTTCTTTTTGTGCTCCGCTTGTCGCTTTGGCATTTTGGCAGCGCTAAAATTTATTACACCGCTGCCCACAATGAAATGTTACAAATTTGTACTACTTAAAATGCGCTGGCGACACTGACTTCGGGGACTCCTCAGTGTTGTTGTCAACTGTGTGCTTTTTTGTTTTTTTTTTTGTGATTTCTTGCAAAAAAATGTGTTTTTGTCTGCTTTACGCTGTTCGTGTTAATGCTTCACTTTCTGCTTGCATTTTGCTTGCTACTTCGTGTTTCCTTCGCAAAACTTTCGTGCAACTTTAAATCGAAACCTTAGAGAGCTTTAAAAAATTCTAAAGAGTATTAAAAGAAGCGGTTTGTTTTCTTTAGCGAAGATGTTTAGCAAAAGATTTGAGACAATGTGCAGAGAGAATTAAATCGCATTTGTATTTAAATTCTTTTAAATTGAAGAATCAGAGGGAAGTTGCAATACATATCAATTGACTAAAAAATCAGTACAGAAGCTTAGGGTGCTAAATGAATATTCAGAGTTTGGCAGCTAGAGAAGCATAAGACCTCTAAGCACAACCAGCAAGGATTCAGAGTTACTGCTTAACGATTCAAACTAAGAGCTGAAATAACAGTCCATTTTCGTATCAAATCCATAGAACCGTCTGTTGTTTGGTTTAGATGATATGTGCTTAAAATATCGATATTTCTGGCTTACTCTCTGCAAGAAGCATAACACTCCCTTCCACCAAATCCAAAGCGACCATATACATAAGCTAGGTAATACGTAATAGTACAGATTAGATCTTAATATTGCAGTCGTTGGGATTAAAACTTCTACCACGATTATTGTTTAAAAACTCCCTCATAATTATTAACGGAAAATTCGTTCAAAAGTCTGTTAAAACGAAAAAAAGAAGTTCTAACTGAATGACGCATAAATATCTTATATTTTTTGAATTTTTCGATAAAAAGGACTAAAATCGGTACACCATCTCTCTACTCCAATAAATATGAAAGACAAGAAAGCTACATTGTATACCGTAATCAATACCAAGTAGGCGTAGAATTTCGGGTCTGTCGCGGTTCGGAGGCAAACTGAGTTCATATTTTATAGAGATACCCCAAACCTTTGAAAAATATATAAAGAAAAGAAATTCAAAATAGGCAGAAGCCAAGGTAACAAAAATTCAAGGAAAAATAATTTAACCGCCATCTATCATTGGGAAAAGATAAATCAGGTACTTGATTAAGGATGTAAGGGTTAAAACCTACTTATCTCGATTTTCGGCAGAGCTACGTGTCCTATACATAAAAGTTGGAAAGTAAAAATGTTGGAAAAAAAAGAATGGAATGGAGTGAAAGGAATGCACTTTTATGTATGTACATGTTTTTTCCCCTCGAACTTTATCTGAAAAATTTTAATAGCCCAGTTTTCGGGTTTCTTATTTTATCACGTAAAAAATTCTGTTTCTTTCGTGAAATTTGGTTTGAACTTACTTTGTCTAAACTATGACCTAAATATACTAATTTTTTTTCTCCTTACAGTGATCTGTACGCAATATCGAAAAAACCTATAATTTCCAATGCACATATCTCAAGGCCAGAATTAAATTTCTTTAAAATGTGAGGTCCGTTTCGAGACTCGCTCTGTTTTAAAGAAAAAACACAGAAAGTTTAAATGTAATGGGAAATAAATATTGTCACTCGAAAGAATATTTTTTGGCATTTATTTTTTGAAGAATATCTCTTTCAAATGTTGGTCGCGGTTTCGTCTAAGATGGTTCATTCGCCATTAATGGTTAGTTTCTCACCGGCATCTTTTTTTTAAGAAATACAGAACTAGAACACTAAGCCGTTGTTTTTTCTGGATGAAATGACAGCTCTTGAATCTCTTCAGGATGCTCTTTGTTTCAAATGCAGCAAATTTGCTTCTTTGCGTACCCATTAAGCCAGGAATGAGCCTCATCGCTGACCACATAATAATTAAAAATAATTTCACAAAGTCTTACTTTCATATGGTAAATACATAGGTTGCCTTTTATATTTCGTGATTTGACAACTACTGTTGCAAACTGGAAACTCACAACTTTTTTGACATATGAGCGCTCTTTGTTTCATTTACAGTAACTTAAAATATTCTTCTCGACCAAAAAAAAAAAAGGAATTATGTGGCGAACAATTTGGTGCAATTATTTTTCACAACTTCCGATGTGGATTAGGTCATCAAGGAGGAATTTAATTCAGTTTTTGTCGCTGAAGCTCTTCCAAGGACCCGAGTGTGTCGATGGTATTGTGAATTTCAGGAAGATCATCCAATCATCATGTGATCTATCGCGAGATAGAGATAATTATGCGAATTAGTGGGACTGGCATACATTCAATATTGCACGAGCATTTGACAGTAAAAAAAAAATTGTTCACGTCAGATCCCACATAATTTAATAATCACTCAAAATAAGGCTCGCCTCGATTGGTCAAGATAAATGTAAAAAAACGCGATTGCAGTGCTTCACAATTCGTCTATGACATCGTTACAGGTGAGGAATCATGGACTTACGCGTAAGCGCCCGAAAGTAAAGAGCAGACGACTACATGGGTATTTCAAAATGAACCAAATCTTACAAAAGTTGTTCAAGTACAAAACATTTCTAAGGAAATGGTTAATTTTTTTTTTTGAAAAAATTGTACATGTCGCAATCATACCACTAGAAGAATTCAGGAAAATAAATTCTGAGTATTACACAATCATTAGTTGCCAGCAGTCTTTCACGAAATTAAGGAAACCAACCGGCGAAGACATATCACTTTTCACCACGATAATGTTAGCTCTTCTACATCGACTGAATCAACTGAATTTTTGAGCACTCTAAACATCGATTTTATGTGTAAAGTTTTCACTTGGCTCCGAAGGACTACTTTCTATTCCCATTCGTTATAAATAAACTAATAGGTTAACGTTTTTGGACACTTAGGCAGATGCGTTCAAAAGGCATATTTTAGAGATACGTCAATCAGATTGGCAAAAGTGCCTCGAAAATTTTTCAAATGCATGCGAAAGTATATAGATCTAATTTGAGAATATTTTCAAAAATCCCAAAGCAATTTTCGATTATTAAGTAATATAGGGTGATTTTTTAAGAGCTTGATAACTTTTTAAAAAAAAAAAACGCATAAAATTTGCAAAATCTCATCGGTTCTTTATTTGAAACGTTAGATTGGTTCATGACATTTACTTTTTGAAGATAATTTCATTTAAATGTTGACCGCGGCTGCGTCTTAGGTGGTCCATTCGGAAAGTCCAATTTTGGGCAACTTTTTCGAGCATTTCGGCCGGAATAGCCCGAATTTCTTCGGAAATGTTGTCTTCCAAAGCTGGAATAGTTGCTGGCTTATTTCTGTAGACTTTAGACTTGACGTAGCCCCACAAAAAATAGTCTAAAGGCGTTAAATCGCATGATCTTGGTGGCCAACTTACGGGTCCATTTCTTGAGATGAATTGTTGTCCGAAGTTTTCCCTCAAAATGGCCATAGAATCGCGAGCTGTGTGGCATGTAGCGCCATCTTGTTGAAACCACATGTCAACCAAGTTCAGTTCTTCCATTTTTGGCAACAAAAAGTTTGTTAGCATCGAACGATAGCGATCGCCATTCACCGTAACGTTGCGTCCAACAGCATCTTTGAAAAAATACGGTCCAATGATTCCACCAGCGTACAAACCACACCAAACAGTGCATTTTTCGGGATGCATGGGCAGTTCTTGAACGGCTTCTGGTTGCTCTTCACCCCAAATGCGGCAATTTTGCTTATTTACGTAGCCATTCAACCAGAAATGAGCCTCATCGCTCATCGGACACGGACGCGAAACACATTTCGAACCGAACACTGATTTTGGTAATAAAATTCAATGATTTGCAAGCGTTGCTCGTTAGTAAGTCTATTCATGATGAAATGTCAAAGCATACTGAGCATCTTTCTCTTTGACACCATGTCTGACATCCCACGTGATCTGTCAAATACTACTGCATGAAAATCCTAACCTCAAAAAAATCACCCTTTATATGCTTTTTTCTCTGATCCGGATGATGGGAGTATTTGTAAGGATCTTTTAACTTAACGCTGAATGCTGTTATTAGAGTCGGTAACCTCAAAATTTTAACTTGAGCTTCTAAGATATAATGTCCGTTAATGATCGAAGAATAAGATTTGTTGAAATATTTTCAATTTTTTAAGCAAATCGGCTTTTTCTTGAGAAGAAGTGAACATTTTGTCAAGATTCTAATTTGCACAAGTCCTTTGATCATTACTCTAATTGAGCTTTGATAATAACGTAATTATATGCCTCTTTCGATGATCGACATAATTTTCAGCACAAAAGTTTTTCTCAAAGCCACTTAATTTTTTTCGGAGGTCCTACTGGAGTACTTTACTGCTGAAAGATTGTTCAAAATTAATCATTGTCCATAAAGTATATCAAATTTAGAAAATATTTATTATTTGGGTTGGTTTTCTTAAATAAAATGTGTCTAATAATAAACAAAAAAAATCACAAACACCTCTTTTCAGACTTGCAAGTGAATATAACTCATTAAGGGGCCAGTAGGGTAATCTTTTTTAAAAAAATTTTTTTTTTTTTTGCATTTTCTGTTCCCTTATACCCTTAAAATTAATGTAGAAACCCACTTTACGATTGGAATGTTTCGAAAAAGGCGCAAAAATAATAGTACTGCTCGACGTTCAGAGCGCTTGAAGTGCTGGCGGAGTGTATTCCTACCGCGGATGATCGCAACTGTGAGGTTTCAAAGGAGCACCAGTCGAACATCAGGAGGATTAGATTACACGAGAACGAGCAGGCATAGCCGATAAGCGGTATGTCAATTTTATAACGTTTATGTCCATCTTTGTATGCGTTTTCAGTACCTCAAACTTTAAATGAGTTATTCTCAAACACACACTTTTTTAAATTGGCAGACCGAAAAAATTTGTTTATATACTTCACGGCATACTTCACGATATGTAAAAAAAGTTCTATTGTAGTATAAATATTTCCATGAAAAAAAAAAATTCAAAAGAACAGGCCAGATTACCCTACTGACCCCTTAAGTCCCATAATGTACTCTTAATCCATTCACCTCATCCTTCAGCGTCGAACTCATTGCATATTACCTGCTGCATTCAAACCCCTATTTAAACCACAATCCTCTCTTTAACTAACGGTTTATCGTATACTAATTTTTCATTCATTCGCCAAGCTAAGAGGCTAGTCTTGTTTGTCTACCGGATTTACAGACTCAGGCGTTTAGAGTTATGTTTTTTTTTTTATCTATCCGAAGGAACATATGTGAGGTTATGTGTGTTCATAGGAATGAGCACAAGCATACCCTTGAGAATCTCATTTTCCACGCATCGAGCAACTTTAATTCCCTGCCCGTGTCGTTGATTTTTCCGCACACACATGCACATATCTGTGCGACTGCATGTGAGTAGCATACTTATAGGCGTTTAGATGGGTACCAAACAACAATATAACAACAACAACATTGGCAGCGTCTGCACCGCACATCTAATAATTGCCTGTTGCGGCGTCAGCTGCGGGCATATTCTCACGTGCGTTGGCTTTCACCGCCACGCTGTTGTTGTTGCTGGGCATTCAACCACTTTTCCAAGCGACTGCACGGCGGCAGCTTTCATTTTGTCGGTGGTGGCGAGCTAATATGAAACTAAGTAGGCGGCACACCGTTAGCATCGCAACACGTGAGCGCGTAAGCAAGTGAGGAGTGTGTGGTGTGTTTTTATTGTTGTTGTGTGGCAATTATGTGTTGTTGTTGTGTGGTAAGAAAGAATTGAAGAAGGCGGCAGTAGCCTAACTGCTGTTGATGCTAAGTTCGCCTTCTCCTTCCACCCTCTCTAACTGTCGCGTACTCCTCCCTCTCTTCGGGCTACATTTGCCATTCTCTCAGTAAGTCATCTCACAAGACCGGCGGCGCATTAGTTCTATCAGCGATATCGTTTGCATTAGCGCGTCTTCCCCAAGTCTCCTTCCGTCAATTGCAGCTCTAACTTCTACACAATGTATGCTAACTGTATATTGCCTTGGATCTCCTCCGCCCATCCTTCAGCGTCTTGCACGGCGAACTCGACTTTCATCGCTGAAGCTGCCACTGCTGTTTTGAGAATTATGCAAAGCAGCCAGTTGGGATTGTTATGCAAATTGCAGGCAATTACCTTGGCAAAAGACATGAAAGTTGTTGTTGCTGCTGTTTTATTTCCATTTTCTTTTTCTTTCATTCTTTTTACTCGTATATGTTGTTGTTGTTGTTGGCGCGGTAAAAGGTATCGAATCATAATTTCAATGCGCACACACACAAACAAAATATTACAACCACCGCAATAGCAACAACAACAAGGCCGACTAATGTCAGTCGAGTAATGTTGGCGAACATGAAAGTGCTTTTTACCGTTACACGGCGCGACGAGTTTTTACACATAAGTAGCTTTGTTATGTTTGTTTTATTGTAATTTTTGTTGTTGTTGTTGTCGCGTGGGAAATATCTTAAAAAGCTTTCGCCGCAGAATGCCATTCAGCGGCTGTGCTCTTTAATAATTTTTAGATCAAATATGTTTTATGCACAAAAGTATCTTTGAATTTTAGCTCCAACTACTCCGTCTTTTGAGGTCAGCACAGCTTTGTTTAACTTCAGTTAAGTAAAATGTAAGCTCTACCTGAGGACTACTTAAGACGAATGCTATGTCTTTCGATCTAAATTTCGGAGCTTTACTTCATTTTTTAGGGTCCACAACTTTTGTAGACACTCGGCCGGTTGAGGGTAAATGTTTAACTACATATGCACCTCACTCCACTATGGCTGTCAGCTTCTGGTGCCATATTCCACTTCCGATTGTTACAGTTTATGTTCTAGACAAATCAAGTTGCAACATCGCATAATACCGTTGGTTAGGTTAGGTTCGACGGCTGATTCACATATCAAAGTCCTATATGAAGTTCTTTGTAAAGCCATAAAAACATAATACCGCTCTTATAAGTCAGCAAAGCGCCTTGTAGCGAATGCAAATTTGCTCAGGCGTCTAATTTCTTTACCGAACAGCTCTATGAGATATTTGAAAGCCTCGCGGTATAACTAAGATGGAAGTATTAAATATATTTCCACCTCGTCTTCTTCCATACAGCTTCTGTAGCTGGAATGCAATAAGATCCGTAACCTTAAAATATGTGCGCAGTAATTAGAACTCCTAGAACTTGGGATAGGCTAGCCTCGCTGAGGGTAAAGAGCTCGCTATCGATCTTGGGCCAAAAGGACCATGAGATGGCGCATGAACGGATGGCAGCCCAGCTCTAGACAAACTCCCTCGGAGTCCAGCCATCCAGTAGTGGAACACATGAGGAAATGGGATCCCCAAGCCGCTAGCTCAATGCTGAATTCTTTGCATGATTCTTACTATCGATCTTGGCCCAAAAGGACCATAAGATGGCGCATGAACGGATGCCAGCCCGGCGCTGGTTAAGCTCCCTCGGCGTCCAGCTATTCAGCAGTGGTACACATGAGGAGATGGGATCCCCAAGCCGCTAGCTCTATGCTGAATTTTTGCATGAAAATGTAAACTGATACATCAAAGAGTTGAACACCGAACTTTGAGGATGATCTGGGAACAAGATATCGAGATTTAAAATTGTTTTCTAGATTTCAAAAGAGTTTTGAAGTACTACCTCCAAATTTTTAAAAATTCTTGTTAGATTATGTGTGACAGTCCTATTGAGTTCAGGAATCCTTAAGTTCTTCATACTAAACAAGGTTTTATATACTTGGGATGTTGAAGATATATAATTTTATTATAAAAAAAATTTATTTAGGTGGCTATGACACCGAAAAGTGGAAGAAAGTATTGATATGGAATTTATAATTTAGGATTGTAAGATAGATATTAGATAACTGCCATTGTCCAGAGGGTGATTTGAGGCAACATAACCGGAAGGGACTCCGATTTGTATCAGGTTCGATAAGTTAAATAGATGAGAATTACACTCTGATACAAGCCTAACCTCTATTGTGCCCTCTCCTAAGTCAGAACGAACCACTTAGCCACTGAATATTGATAAATTCCAATATAATGCTATCTGCTAATGAAGTGATCTGATCTCTATTTTTAAACATGGATCCAAAAGCCTTAGTACTGCATCTATGTAGTCAATAAGCAGATGTTATGGAGTATCAGGCGCCCTGTCGCAGAACCGGCAATTTGCACAATAATCTAAGCCCCTGTTACTGTTCTTGAGCTAACAGTGGCGAATGTAGAATACGAGAAGTAGTCTGAATCTGTCCATTGAGTGATTGATTACATATTTAAATCTGCAGAGGTTGTTACCACCCATTATCGACTTGGCTTGGCGCATGCCTTGGAGCTGGTGTGAACACCTCTGCTTTCCTACTCCTTCCATATCGAGCAGGTTCTTTATGGTTTTCCAGCTGTCGGTGTACCACTTGACTGTTCTATTTCTACTCAGTGGCTCGAGAAAGAAATCATCCCACCTTACCCTTATTGGGTAACCATGAACTTCTTTGAGCAGTTTACTATTTTGGTAATGCTTTCCCTTAGAAGAAGTGCCAATAGTATTTCACCACTTATGTCCTTCATGAGATTATTTGACTCTTTGGCTACCAGACGATTACTAGGTGAACTGATTTGAGTTCAAGCATGACTTCAAGTGCCGCCATCGGGAATGTTCGTATAGCTCTCGAACTTGTACCGCATAATCCAATGTGAGAAGAAGATATTTGTCTGTATTAGTCATCTCTATCTCTCCGCTCCCAAAAGTTAGGTTCTTGAGAACGGACAGGAATCTACGTCTCGTAAAGGGAACAGATGTAGTCTTCGAGGGGTGGATAAATATGCTTAAAACTGTGATATGAACTCCAACTGGACATATTACAAACGCATGAGATAGTTAAGATGTGTTTCAGCACTAGTTCCGTAAAAGTGGGAATATCAAGAAATAAGTGCGGTTATTATACTACTCTTCTCTTCTTTCTTTATTCGTCTTCTTCCAAACTACAAGACTTCTATTAAAAAATATTAAACGCCGTAAAACATAAATCTCTCAGTTTACGATCTTTTCACTGCAATATTCGCTATCAGTACTCCGTATGTCGTATTTTTTCAGATTATTTATAATTTATGCCTTCAGATGTAAACATATATTTTCAGTTCGCTTCGTAGTTTTGCTCCGTGTTGCCGTCACTCTACTTTGCTTTGCGTGGAGTAGCCTCAGGAGGGCAATATATCCTGAATGAACGTAAGGACAGACTGAACCGCCGTCGTACGCTGCAAGTCGCATCAATTGCTTGTTGCACACGGTTAGCTGTCAAAGTTGTGCGACTGGCATATATATCTTTATCTACATATAGAGCAAATTTGTCACACACCTCATTATTGCGGTTAGAACACAGCTTCTTTTAATCTCACATTCGTTGCGCCCTTTTTAAATTCTTTTTCAGTTACACTTATCGCAATGTGCATTTTTTACCATTTTTGTAAAGAATTTACAATTGTATGAGGCAATAAACTATAGCCCATGTTTTTGCGCCTAAAAGCGCACAAGAAATTAGTGCTCGGAGTTGATGAATATTATTAAGATTCGGTTACTTTGGTGACAATATATTTGTGATAATAATTTTATGTAAAAGTAGAAATAGGAATAGTTCAGAGACATGCTTTAGTAGTCCCAACTAATTTGGAGGTATTAATAAGTCTATTGGATGCTTTAAAATACTCGAAAGTACTGATAATTATTTAAAACTAATGCCGCCAAGCTGAGATGATTTGTTTAATTTATTTTCCTGGAAATTAATAGTTCGTTAGTTGACTTACTATCTACTGATCTACTCCTTTCATATTTGACATTCTTCTTCTTCATTGGCACTTCGACCGTTGGTCGGTCTGGGCCGAGAGCATAAAACTTTCCCAGATGTCGTAATCCTTTGCGAGGTCACGAAGGAGTTCTGAGTCCATATAGAAGAAGTGAAGAAGTAGACAGTCGTACATTCTAAAGGCAGACAGGTCACTTGATTCGGTTGTTCCCCCATGGGACTCAAGTCGAACGAGCTTTTCGCTGGTTCAAAATCTTCCATGCGAACGACACGGCCTAACCAGCGCAATCGTTGAATTTTTATGCGGTTCACTGTATCCATGTAACCGCAGAACTCATACAGTTTGTGATCCTTCGATATTAATCGGTCACGCGGACGGTTTCAAAGATGTTCCTAAGTATAGTTATCTCGAATGCTCCGTGTGCTTTCTCATCTCAGCTCTCGAAACATGACGAACAGTCGTCATAGTCCATGTTTCTGCGCCGCTTAGAATGAAGGGAATGATGAGAGAATTATAAAGCGAAAATTTTGCTTGTCGGGGGAGGGATCGACTTCTCAATTAGCAGTAGCATTGTACTTTTAGAGTAGAGAGTGCAACTGCAGTTCAGATTAACACACGTATTACTTTTTCCAGCATTATATTGACTTTTCAATAGAGGTTCTTCTGGCTTTTGAAGGAGCTGATGGTCGTGCTCAACGTCATTCCCCATAAACTCTTGAGTTTCGCAGGGATACCAATTGGAAAACATAAACAGCTCCTGTCAGTGCGGTCAAAGCTGGTGGTGTGTCAATACTTCAGTCGACAGTCGTTGGTCTTAGAAGTTACAACCATTCTACAATCATTGCTGTAATTCTATGGTGAGCTCTTTGATATCGAAGAAATTAAATCGAAAATAAGTTTATCGCAGATTTCGTTGAATATTTTATATAATGAGGGTGCCATAGTACTGAAATTCGAACGCAAGTTTTTCTGAATAAAATTCGTATCTATAGTCTTCAAAGCTTTCGTAATTTTAACAAATAATACCTGATTCTAAACATGTGAAGTTTTATATTTCTAGTTTATTTCAGTATAATGTCTTAATTATTGGTTTCGGGAGTTAAAAGTATAAAAAAATTTAGCTGCGGTCCAGAACATGTATAATTTAAGCAAATTGAACTTGTGGAACATCAGTAAATTCAAAATTTGTATAATTTAAACAAATTGAACTTGTGGAACACCAGTAAATTCAAAATTTTTATAATTTAAGCGAATTGAACATGTGGAACACCAGTAAGTTCAAAATTTGTATAATTTAAGCGAATTGAACATGTGGAACACCAGTAAATTCAAAATTTGTATAATTTAAGCGATTTGAACTTGTGGAACACCAGTAAATTCAAAATTTGTATAATTTAAGCGAATTGAACTTGTGGAACACCAGGAAATTCAAAATTTGTATAATTTAAGCGATTTGAACTTGTGGAACACCAGTAAATTCAAAATTTTTATAATTTAAGCGATTTGAACTTGTGGAACACAAATATATTTAATAATTTAAACAAATTGAACTTGGGGAACAACTGGATTTCCTTAGAAATGCAAAGAAATAGGAGAAAGTATTTCATAAATTATTGATAGTTAGAAGTATGAGATAAGATTTATATGCGAAAGACTATATATCGCATTGGCATCCTATGGGACTTGGATATTTCTTGAAACTTTCTGGACACTTAATACATTTTCATCTTTAGAGTACTTTAAGTCGACTCCGAATTTGAATTTCTCGTATTAATACTGAAAAACAACTACATTAAGTGGGTACTTGGAGGGTAGTTGCAAATAACATTCAGTTTTTATTGCTACAGAGCCTTTTAAAAGTAACCGATTACTTGAAACTGAATATATTCTATGTTACTGCGAATATTTCCTACCTAAAAGGTAATAAGTCAACAAATTACCTGCTAGGTACACACCTAGCTACTATTGACTATTATTTCAGGCTTTTTAACTACCGACTACTTTCAACTATACAAATCCCATACCCTAAAAAAACCGATTACTTCCACTTTCCTTGGCGCATCGCACGACACTCACCAAAAAAAGTGATTATTTTTCTCACCTCTTCCGTTTATGCCAATTATAATATAGTTTGCTGCCCTCCACCCCTTGCCAAAGGGACGACCTTCGTTATTTCATTTTGTTGCTGTTTTTGTTGTTGTCTTGTTTGTGTTTACTTACACATTACTCCCTTCGGACATTGCGTTGATTATTAGAATATGTTTGCGCTTTTTGTTAATGTTGTTGTTTGTGTTGCGCTTGTTGTTCGTGTACGCACCATTTACTTTCTGTTACACTGTTGTTGTTTGTTTTTTATATTTGAAAATTTATTAAAGCCGGCCAATGTGTATTTAGTTTGCACATTTATCTCGCCATAACTATTGAAATTTATTACCCTGCCCAGCCTGGGGCCAAACAGGCAACTACAATGAATGAAGGTAAGCAGCAGCAATGTCGGTCTCTCGGGCATAACAAAGGGGTTGCTGGTATTTAATATAAATGTGCTATGTTGCCTACTTACATATTACTTTCCTGTTGTTCTTACTGTTGTTGTGCGGTGCGGTGCAGGTGAGAGCGATTTAAAGTTTCTTAATGAATTTAATCGCTTTAAAGATTACTACTAACGAGTTAATATTGCTTAATGGGCATGAAACTTATGGTTTATAAAGTTGGTCACTTTTTCTTCGCATTTGTGGGGGTTTCAAATGGAGTGCGGGGAAAACAAGTCGTATGCATCGTAGTCATGATAAAATACCCTTCACAGGTGCATTACTTATGGCATCATACAAACAGAATATGCTTTAGTGGGGCGATTTCATAAAGGTATTTTGTCAAATAGAAAGGTTTTCCATGAAAGAACTTAGCTTTGGTTGTTTAGATTGTTTAACAGTAATATGCTTTTCTGATCAGAAGAATCTCTATAGTAAATTTCGTGTCGATAGCTTGGATCGGATAGTTTGTGTGACAGCTAAATGCTATTGTGATCCAATATCACAACTACCAAACGCAAAGCAAATTGCAATGAGCAACTTCTTGAGGAGAAAACGGGTTGATTTCCCACTGCTAATATTGTACTAAGAATTGTTGAGGAACTAAGCAGCCAAGTTCAATCGACTCAAAAGTAATGATTTCGAAATGTATTTTACGACCACTTTTTCAAACTTTTATCAACTGTCACATTCAAACTACACTTCAAGCCATTCAAAATCATAGTTTTGCAAGAAGAAACAGAAAAATCGCTGTAACGCAATTGTTAGTAAATTGAAAAAAAGTATCAAATTGTTGACTTTATCACTTCCTCAATAGCAAACTATTTGCACAGCATGTTTCCGATACACATCGCTGAGCCATTATTTATATTTGTTTATTAAGGAAGACGGAGTAGTGCAGACACCCATGAAAACGTATATGTAAAAGTGGGAGTAAATAGTTGCTTGAAACACTGCTGCACATCTTTTTACTCCCATTTTCACATGCGAGAACATATGTATATAAACACATGATGAGTATAGTATATTTACATAGAGTGTATGTAGTACTTATTTGTGAAAACGAGTACACTCCATAGAAATAAATACACTAGTCTCTTATTGAAGTTGTGAAAAAACTAGTTTTCGAAAGAAAATTCTTCACACAAATCCAATTAGTCAGAAAAATATTAATTTTGCCAAAAATATAACACTATACCAAATAGCTAGGTGGTATCTGATGCAATATTACGAAACGAAATGCTGGTTTAGTCATGCGAAGTTTCAATTTCGTTTGGACTACTGCTTTGAAAGATAAGCCGCTAAAATCAAAGTCAAAGTTATATCTTGCAAGATGGCTTTTGAGATACACATATATTAAGTTGTCAAAAAAGTCTTGCGGTTTTTTCGCTAGTTGGCGCTGAAAGCCCGTAGTTCTAGTTTTATTCGTCGCATCGGGTCATGCTATACCTTTTTGGAAAGCTCATTTCACGCGCTAACACGTGTTTGATGGATTGTCCTTTCTTTTAAGTCGTTCGTGAGTTATAGCGTCGCAAACATGGAGCAAAATAAAGAGAAAATACGGCATATTTTACAGTACTTCTACGATAAAGGCAAAAATGCATCTCAAGCTGCCTATAAAATTTTTGCAGTTTATGGTCCCGATACAGTTTCCATTTCCACCGCACAACGATGGTTTCAACGTTTTCGTTCTGGTGTAGAGGTGGTCGAAGATGCGCTACGCTCCGGAAGGCCTGTCGTCGAAAATTGCGATAAAATCGCTGAGTTGGTCGAAAGAGATCAGCATAGTAGTCATCAAACCGTTATAAACCATTTGAAGAAGCTTGGAGTCACTAAGAAGCTCGATGTGTGGGTGCCACACGAATTGATTCAATAAAAATACCACAAGACTTTTTTGATAACCTAATATTATTAATCATAAAACCATTATAAACCATTTGAAGAAGCTTGGAGTCACTAAGAAGCTCGATGTGTGGGTGCCACACGAATTGATTCAATAAAAATACCGCAAGACTTTTTTGATAACCCATTATGTATTGCTAAGAGAACTCTTATTCTTCTTCTTTTTTATTGACATAGACATCGCTAACGCGGTTAAAGCCGATTTTAAAGCAGCGCGCTCGTTATCCTTCCTTTTCATTGTTTGGCAAAATTAGTTATTGGCTGAAACTAGATCCTTCTCCACCTAGTCTTTCCAACAAAGTGGAGGTCTTTCTCTTTCTCTGCTTTCCCCGATGGGTACTGCGTCGAATACTCTCAGAGCTGGAGTGTTTTCATCCAGTCGAATGACATGACCTAGCCACCGTGACCGCTGCCTCTTAATTCACTTAAGAATGTCAACGGCGTCGTATATCTCGTACAAATCAAAGTTCCATCGACTGCGGTATTCGCCGTTGCTAATGCGGAAAGGTGTACATATGGCTCAAGCAGCTGATGAATTCCAGTCTGAGGCCAAGTATCCTCTGGGCAGTCAAAAACAGTCTGCGATCTAAAATCACTCCCTAGAGTTGTGCGCTGGGCTCGGGAACCGCCTCGTAAAACACACACCCAATAAAAACATATGAGAGCTACTGCGGTTTCAAAACCCCCAAAATCAAAATTCTTAAACTTAAACTCTACAACTCAAAAAAATAAACAACCCTTGTTGTTGGGCCGACCGGGGTGTGCTCAGTTCTTTCGCGTTGAACTTCTTTATGAACGCCACGATCACCAAAATAACTCTGGTCGATTCAATACTGAGATTTATTAAGAGAAGGGAAATTCGAGTTACATATTTGCCTTCATAGAACTCATAACTGTAAATGTGGGTATTTTGAGTTTGTTGATTTTAATTTAGAGAATATTTATCATATTGTGCATTGAATTTTTGGGTTTTGAGCCTTTTTTACGCAGCTGGAGCCAAATTCTTGATATATTTGGATTCTCGAAGATCAGTTCAGTAAACCTGAAGTTATTTTTTTTACTATACCGTGAACTAGTTTGGAACTGGTCAATTTCTGAGCGAAATATGTTAATTGAAATCTTCTCAAGAACTCATTCTGCAAAAACCTACCAGTTGCTCTTAGAGTTAAACTGACTATTCTAACTAGTTGTAAGACAGTTTAATACAAGTTCTTCTCTTTGAGTGGTAAAACTGTCTAAATTTCTGTATACATGTGGATACATGTCACAAAGTCACCAAAAGCGCCAATAACATCAATAGGGTAAATAAAACAAAAATATGAAAGCAGCAACAACACAAACTTCACGCTTGGCCCAGAAACTGCGCAACGTGTCCACCTTCACTTTTCTTACTTTGGAACTTAGGTGCTCAAAGGTACTTATGTACATAAATGAATATATATGTATGTATAGACATATATGTGTGTACGTGTATGTGTTTTCTATTGCAAATGTTTAAGTGCACCTAACAGTACTTTGCCCAGGTTTACATAGTCACCATAAAATACTGCTTCACACCAGCTACACTCACTGTAACACCCACAGCCACACGTACA
This sequence comes from Bactrocera zonata, assembly GCA_037783105.1. Classification (NCBI taxonomy): domain Eukaryota; kingdom Metazoa; phylum Arthropoda; class Insecta; order Diptera; family Tephritidae; genus Bactrocera; species Bactrocera zonata. Next base: position 71,560 of record JBAWJQ010002130.1, read on the forward strand.
CAGTCACCAACTCACATCCATACACACATACATGCATGGTAGCGTGTGCTAGTAAGCAGCGACCTGCATTTACTTGCTTCTTTATGTAGAAAGTAGCAGATGACAGCACAATCGCTGCCGCCAATATTATCAGCATCGGATGTCAGCAACGTTGCCGGCTGTCTGTCCATGTTGCCGTTGGTTCTTTTGCATTGCAACACAAATGCCGGCGACAGCTGTCATTGATGTGAATTATTTACAAATTGTGTTCAATGGTTTTGTAATTTAGCATCGTTTTTGTTTTTGTTTCTATCTTTTGCTTGCTTTCCTTCTTCTTCGCCCACACTTTCTTACTTAACTTATTTTATTTCAACTTTTATGCGCATTAATATTGTTGTTGTTGTTGTTAAATCAGCATTCACCTAGTTTCTGGATAATGCCTGTGTGCAGCACGTGGCAAACGGGAGGAGCACGCTAATCTATTAGATAAAGTTGGCAACCATGAGAGCGCCAAGTGCTTTTATACGCTTTGGTGTAGAGTTTCTTGAAAATTTGAAATCGATAAGGTGACTCAAGAAAAGTGGAGAGGAAGAGAAATAGTTACAGTAGTGAGATAGAGATATATTATTCTACTTAACATATTTAAATATAGTATGGTGTCAAAGTATGCAAGGGATAAGTGTGCCGTGACTATTCAAGGTAATTCGAGACACTCTTAAATTTTCCTTTCTGGAAGTGTTCTTACGAAATCTTGTTAATTGTTTCCATATTTAGTAGCACAAATTGGAAGTAGTGGCAGGGTTACATTTTACAATTTTCCGTTGTTTTTCCAGCTAACAAGTCACTCAATATATTGCTCTCAGAAGTCAATTGAAGTTTTAGTCTCTAATTTGAACTAGATTCCTGGAATACAACGCACACAGATCACTTAGTATTAAATATTTACGGAGTGTGTTCAAGTACAATTTAGATATGTTATATATTGTATTTTTTTCGAGACCTAAAGTTATCTTGCGAGGCCTACTAATTATGACACCTCTTTAGACAGTTTGAAAATGGTTAGGTTATGTTCGTGGCTCATCAAAGATCGCACGTGGACTACTATATGTGCAGTAAAAAAAAAGAACTCCTGTGTTCGAACTTATAAATTAGCAAAACGCTCAGAAACCAATACAAATTTGCACATTCGTTTAATTTCCATTACCGCCATCTCGGTAGTAAGTCTGAATCTTGATTTCTGAACGCGGGACAGTCAAGAAGGAAGTATTGAGTTGTTTCCACCTCATCTTCTTCCATACAGCTTTTGCATATGGCGTCTGGTAGGATTCCCAGGCTTACTGCCTGGAAGCCAAAAGGCTTTTGCAACAGTGCCACCGATGGTGGCTCAGTGCTGGCCAAGCTTTCGCGAAGCCTAGCTATCTAGTAATAGAATACAAGTGGATACGGGAAAACGCCTCTGTTTTACTGAGAGGGGTTCTAAGGTGCTTTTTATTGCTAACTCATTAGCTTTTAGTTTCCTACGATTTCGCTATGGCCTGGTACCCCTACCAGTCTTATCACAAAGACACTCGATGCTATTGATAGTGACGTTAGGCATTCCGTGACCAACTCTGAATGCGCTGTTAATGAGTTCAAGGCTAGTATCGACGCTCTGCTATCTGAGTTTATGGTCACTTCTCTGAAGGAGGATGTATTCCGAAACAGTAGATCTACTACAACCTTAATGGCTGCAACTTCACTCTCCTGACTGTAAACCCCTCCTCCAACCTTCCACCTAATGCTTTGACCCACCCGTAAAGAAGCTCATTGCCCCTTTCCTCCAACGGCTTCTTTCCAAACATAACTCCCTCGCCAGAGTTCGGTTTGGCTCTGCTAAACTAGATAACTAGTTAGTAAAAGATAGATAAGTTCAATAGAGTGCCGATAGAGTGAGGGAACTTTAGTGCTTAAGGCTTACATGCTTCGTTGAGCAGCTGCGCCACCTACCAACACTTACTATAACACTATAACTTTCGTGCTTTAAAAAAAAATTATTTTAGTATGTAACATATATTATTTTAACAATAAAATTTTAATAAACAATTTCTTTGAATTTTTATAGGTTCTCAACATATACAAGAAAAGTGGTGAAGAGCAATCTGCTATTTCGTCTGCTGAAAAAACGCATTAATCAGGTGATTCCGAGCACTTATGTATGTATGCACATGAGAGTTTTTACAAAATAACTTGTATCAGTTGACGGAGCAGAAATTTGATATGAAATATCGCATGCGAGTAAATTTCATCAATAATGCCTACTCAAGTCATAACCCCATGATTTGTCACAAATGCAACTAAAACAATAACACAACTAAAATATCTCATGACACAGCAGTGATGACTGAGCAGGAATGAGAAGAATAAGCACTTTCGAATAACACAAATGAGCATCAATGCCATCGATAACGGATCAACTCTTTGGTTTATGTGCAGCGAAATAGAGTGAACAAATATTTTGACGCGAAAGTTGGTGAGGAATATTTTCTAGTGAAAAATTAAACAGTGTAAAGTGTTTACAAGTGTTTAGTGAATATTTTTTTGAATTTGATGCGCCAAGTTAGTGCGCGTTATAAAATATGAGAATTAAATAATTTGTGTAGTGTTTGAGAATAAAATGTTTTTTTCTTTTGTTCTAAGTCAATATGAAGGTTGCTGAGACAGAAAGGATGTATGACGGGAAAGTCAGCATAGCAAACGGTAAGTCCATATTATACTTATGTAAATACATGTATGTATAAATATGTATACTTATAATTGCTCAAATTAATTATTACATTTTACTAATATTTTACTGTTTAATATTTATGTGGAAGATTTTTACTTGCTGAGCAGAAAATTTTTAGCAAATATGTAGGTCTAAAATTTCTATATTATGTATGTACATACCATACATACATACTTGTATGTATATTTTTCTTAATTACACTACATTAATTTGTATTCAAACAAACTAGTTCTCAATTGTTTGTGTAGTTAAATTTAAATAAGTTTGTAAGTAGGTTATTGCACTTTCCTACTGAAACCATTTACCATAAATGACTGTTATGTTTCCCTATAGTACTCAAGCTGATAACATTTTGTTTTGAAAAAGTAGAGATCCAATAGTGTTCGTATAAACTACACCAAACCCAATTTTTTTCGTCGATGTAAAATAATCTCGGGATTTAATGGAAAATTATTAGTCTCGAGATATAGTTACATTCAAAACTTATTCGCTATGTCAGAACTGTGCCTTTCATTAAAACTAAATGTATGAAAAACTAGAGTTGAAGTAATTGATTTTCAGTAAGGAACTAAGATTCCTACTCAAAATTGTCCACAATGTGAATCGGGAAGTATCTAGCGGTCGAGACAACTAGGAAATTATAGTATGTATGTTAAAAGCCACACAAATCTTTAGACTTTGTCACCTGGTTTGTAAAAAAATTCTCCAGGTAGTTAGGTTAAGTTAGGTCGTGGAGTTGATCCAAAATCGTTGAATCTCTTTTGTATAGAAATTCGTCTTTTGTGTTATCCAAAAACTCCTAAAAGATATATCATCAGATCCTTATCCATCGGCGAGTCATTTAGAGCTTTTAATAAGACGGTTAATATCTCCCATGGTGTGTTTGCAGACATATTTGAATCTCTGTCTATCAAAATCTATTCACCATACAGCCTTGGTGAAGAGCGTCCGACAGAATATTCAGCCGCATCGCATGTACAAATCTTTTGGACAGTGTCCCGTCAGAATTCTATTTCCCTTCGGGCTAAAAGGATGTCGCAGTTGCAGAAGGTCTGGTTTTTGAGCTGCGTTTGCTGAGCTCACTACAAGTCCAATGGTCCAACACCTGAACGCAGGCAGACTTCGTAGAACCGACTTGACTCTAATCGAATGAAATTGCGGAAAGGGAGCCCACCCTATCCAAATGTTCAGCTGTGCAGTTTCCAGAGATTCTGTTGTGGCCTGACACCCATATTAGTCTAATATGGAAGAAGCTTGAAGCTATTGCTAATGAAGTCATGCACTCCTTGACTAGTTTTGGGCGCAGAGTCAGACAGGTCAGAGTGAATGCAGACCTTTCTGAAGGAGGCTGCAGTCCGGAAGAGTATATCTACCGCTGTCTTGAGGGTAGCCACCTTCGTTTGGAAAACTGTACAGTGGTCTGGTAATCTGAAACTAAAGTTGATGGAGAGCTTCCGACAGAAGGCTGCACCACGTACTTTCCCTATCAACTTCGATCCGTCTGTGAATAAGTTCATTGTACCCCTCTTCTAACGGCTTCGCCCTGTCCACAAATCCCTCACAGGGGTGTGAGTCGAGAAAAAACCGCGAGAGGAAGGTTCGGCGGTACAGAGATTTAGGTTGGAAAAAATGCAATAGAAGCCGTAGAGAACTTCAGGGTGTCCCTGCCCGGAGTCTAGGTAGGAGCAACCACCCAATTTCTCCTTTATGGCTTCGTGCTTCATTTACTTGTTTGGAATGTAGTCAATCGGATCAGGAGACTGATTGATAAAACACTGTTATTTTGGGAATGAATGTGATTACTCTCTGATTTCGGGCTTAATACTTCGTATTAGAAAGCCAAATAGGTCTTGACATAATTTAAGTATAAAAGTCGGCTGAACTATGCTCATTTTCTTAAACTTTTTGTAGCAACCTTAATCTCTACGCATATTATGTCACCCATCACCCGTGATGTTGAACTTATATAAGTGTGCAAAACTACAATAGTTTCGCGTTAGAAAATTGAAGCGCGTCAAAATAAAGAACCATCATTTGTTATCATTTTTATAACAAGCTTGTGCTCAGCTCTTTGCGTTTCTAGAAATCACAAACGACCAAAATTGTATTTCGCAAAAATCTACAAAAATATATTTTTATTGAGTATTAAACGACAGTGTCCACACTAACGACTGAGAAACGCCACCCACACTAGCTAAGAGCCGGCATAGCAACAGCAATCACACTAGATTACACCCACGCGAGTACAAGGCACACGATTGCCGCATAACGTGCACATAAAGTAAGGCTTTTATGCTAACGCATAGCACCTCAAGCGCCATCAGGGGGGTAGCCAAAGCGCACATCAAAAGCTCGTATCAAAGCAAGCGGCGCACATTTGCGGCTAAATCGGCCAAAACGCTCGGGCGCTGAAGGACGACTAACTGCCCACATTGTAATCTGCTTAAAAGCAAACACCGAACAGCAGCCGCACAAGGGCTAGCCATGAGATAAACAGAGCAGGGGCGAATGTATCAGTGGGGGGAGGGGAGAAGGACGGACGAAGGCGCCGCAAAGTGAAGTTCAACTTCAACACGGCAATAAGCGATTGTAGTGTAAATGATGTAAACGAAAAAGCAAAATACAAAAAAAAAAAAAACAGAATCGAAAACAAAGAAGAGGGTAGCGGTCTTTTAGGCGCAAAAGGAGCGCTGGCGAGGGTTACAACGAAAGGGCGCTGCTTAAACCGAAATTTCGCATCTCCGGAAAGCACCAAGGGGAAGCGGAAAAGTTTTAAGTTGATAAAAAAAAAAAAAAAAACAACAGCAACAAATTTCGAAACGTCAAAGATTACGCGTTAGCTAAGCACTGCACGATTGTTTATACGCTTTTAAAGCGCACTTATGGGCGTAATTCGACAACACGCAAATGTGACGCTTGTGTGACGTTCCAGTTAATGGGCACGAGCGAACGCGCCAGCTGACGCCCCACCAATCCGGCACATAACAAATACCAACAATAATGCAAAGCTCTTGCTGTTGCTACAAAGGCACGGGTACGGCGCTCAAATGCAACACTGTGTGAGTCGAAACACAAAAACAGGTCAGTAAGATCAACAGCGCAACGTGCTGAGCCTCCACTGCTGGCATAACTAAACGCACCAATTTGTATGTACACACACCATCCACATATACACGCTGGCGGCGTGGGCGCTGAGTGGCGGTTGCCAATTGTGTGGCATTTCCGTTGAAATTAGCGTAAACGACATTTGTCTTTGATGACCGAAATTATCATTTAAGCGTATTTAAGTGCGCGTACTTGTCCAACAGTGGCATCTTTACTGCGGCACTGCGCTAGCTAATAATTTGATGGGCTGAGGTCACGGTGCCTAGACTTCGCATAGTCTACTTGCCTTCCTATATACATTACTTCCTTCGCTTGTTGTTGTTTTCATTAATGTTTTGTTTTGTATGTATGCGCGTATTTGTTTTTGTTTGTCTTTAGCTGTTTACAGTTGGGAAATTGCTTCATGAATTTATGCATAAAGCTAACAAGAAACAAAAGACAACAATTTGAAGACATTCAAAATTATGACAGCTCATAGATTTTAATATTTTCAGCATATTTATACACAGTTGTTGTTATTGTAGTGTGATGATTTTTGATGTATATAGACATTTACTTCTTAAGCGAAGGAATTTTCTTTTCAATTTTGTCGGAATATTGCTTTGGTAACAGTTTTTTGTTGTAATAATTTACTTGTAATGATTCTAAGAACATTAAGAAATACGCGCCCGGTGGACCTAGAGAGAATCTGTAATTCACATAGGGTTCTCCTATTTATCCTATTTATTACGTATTTTATATACATCTTGAGGTCCGTTCAATATTTCATCTTTCCGGCTTTTAAGTGCTTAATAAGGATACCATTAAAATATATGTGGTCTAATCCATAGGTAAAGCCTTTGTTTCTTTGAAGTTTTTTTTGTGGTGTTTCTGAATTGTTTTCCTTATACTCACAGCGAACCTGGTTTAGATAAATTTTCACAAATTATTTGATATTAATTATATAACACATTGGTTAAGAAGAAATTCAATGAAATAATATTTTTTTGTGTGAAAATTTCCATCCAGATTGGCTCTCTCGCCTCCTCAAACTATATTCACATAACCACAACACTGACTGGCAGTATTCACCACATTAATTCACCACTTCAGAAGGTACAACACTGACACACCTCAACGTACCACACTTGAACACTCGTGTAGATATTTTTTAATCACAAATCCCACAAATCACCTGCGTGGGCATCTTGTTTCCAGTTTTCGATAAAATGATGGATGTTTGGGCCACAAGGTAGACAAGAATAATACATTTACTCTAAGGTTGATGTCAGAGTGAAAGCGAAAAACGATACCAAGACAGAAGCCATAATAGTTCAAGCGAAGATGGATGCTATAGGATGTCAAAGTGAAAGTGGAAAAACGTGGCGAGCTGTTGCATGGCTTTTTGAGATGAAGAATTCAATATTTCGAACGGTGTCCTAAACATGCCTTGAATGACACCCAATTAATAAACAAAGGAATGTAAACAGTGAATTTATAATTATACAGGAATATAGATTCTATAGTATCCTTAATAAAATTCCACTAGATCCTGAAAAGAATACTGTAGTCGATGACACGATGAACTTCTTCTTCTTTACTGGCGTAGGCACCGCTTACGCGATTATAGCCGAGTCAACAACAGCGCGCCAGTCGCTTCTTCTCTTCGCTACTTGGCGCCAATTGGATATTCCAAGCGAAGCCAGGTCCTTCTCCACTTGGTCCTTCCAACGGAGTGGAGGTCTTCCTATTCCTCTGCTTCCCGCGGCGGGTACTGCGTCGAATACTTTCAGAGCTGGAGTGTTTTCATCCATCCGGACAACATGACCTAGCCAGCGTAGCCGCTGTCTTTTAATTCGCTGAACTATGTCAATGTCGTCGTATATCTCGTACAGCTCATCGTTCCATCGAATGCGATATTCGCCGTGGCCAACGCGCAAAGGACCATAAATCTTTCGCAGAACTTTTCTCTCGAAAACTCTTAAGGTCGACTCATCGGTTGTTGTCATCGTCCAAGCCTCTGCACCGTATAGCAGGACGGGAATTATGAGCGACTTATAGAGTTTGGCTTTTGTTCGTCGAGAGAGGACTTTACTTTTCAATTGCCTACTCAGTCCAAAGTAGCACCTGTTGGCAAGAGTAATCCTGCGTTGGATTTCCAGGCTGACATTGTTGGTGGTGCTTACGCTGGTTCCAAGATAGACGAAATTATCTACAACTTCAAAGTTATGACTGTCAACAGTGACGTGAGTGCCAAGTCGCGAGTGCGACGACTGTTTGTTTGATGACAGGAGATATTTCGTCTTGCCCTCGTTCACTGCCAGACCCATTTCTTTTGCTTCCTTATCCAGTCTGGAGAAAGCAGAACTAACGGCGCGGGTGTTGAGGTCGATGATATCAATATCAAATAGGGAGTCGCCTTGTCTGAAACCTCGTTTGGTATCGAACGGCTCGGAGAGGTCCTTCCCGATCCTGACGGAGCTTTGAGTATTGCTCAGCGTCAGTTTACACAGCCGTATTAGTTTTGCGGGGATACCAAATTCAGACATCGCGGCATAGAGGCAGCTCCTTTTCGTGCTGTCGAAAGCAGCTTTGAAATCGACGAAGAGGTGGTGTGTGTCGATTCTCCTTTCACGGGTCTTTTCCAAGATTTGGCGCATGGTGAATATCTGGTCGGTGGTTGATTTACCAGGTCTAAAGCCACACTGATAAGGTCCAATCAGTTTGTTGACGGTGGGCTTTAATCTTTCACTCAATACGCTCGACAGAACCTTATATGCGATGTTGAGGAGGCTAATCCCACGGTAGTGGCGCAGATTGTGGGGTCTCCTTTTTTATAGATTGGGCATAGCACACTTAAATTCCAATCGTTGGGCATGCTTTCGTCCGACCATATTTTACAAAGAAGCTGATGCATGCTCCTTACCAGTTCTTCGCCGCCGTGTTTGAATAGCTCGGCCGGCAATCCATCGGTCCCTGCCGCTTTGTTGTTTTTCAGGCGGGCAATTGCTATTCGAACTTCTTCATGGTCGGGCAATGGAACGTCTGCTCCATCGTCATCGATTGGGGAATCGGGTTCGCCTTCTCCTGGTGTTATGTGTTCACTGCCATTCAGCAGGCTGGAGAAGTGTTCCCTCCATAATTTAAGTATGCTTTGGGCATCAGTGACTAGATCACCTTCGGGGGTTCTACAAGAGTATGCTCCGGTCTTGAAACCTTCTGTAAGCCGCAGCATCTTTTCGTAGAATTTTCGAGCATTACCCCTGTCGGCCAGCTTATCAAGCTCTTCGTACTCACGCATTTCGGCCTCTTTCTTTTTCTGTCTACAAATGCGTCTTGCTTCCCTCTTCAACTCTCGGTATCTATCCCATCTCGCACGTGTTGTGGTCGATCGTAACGTTGCGAGGTAGGCAGCCTGTTTTCTCTCCGCTGCGGCACGGCACTCCTCGTCGTACCAGCTGTTCTTTTGCGCTTTCCGAAAACCAATGGTTTCGGTTGCAGCTGTACGTAAGGAGTTTGAAATGCCGTCCCACAGTTCCCTTATACCGAGTTGTTGACGAGTGCTCTCAGAGAGCAGGAGTGCAAGCCGAGTAGAAAAACGTTCGGCTGTCTGTTGTGATTGCAGCTTCTCGACGTCGGACCTTCCTTGTGTTTGTTGGCGTGCGTTTTTTGCTGCACAGAGGCGGGTGCGAATTTTGGCTGCAACAATATACAACGAGTCGATGTTAGGACCTCGGAGCGCACGCACATCTAAAACACTGGAGACGTGTCTTCCGTCTATCACAACATGATCGATCTGGTTGGTGGTTTTTCGATCCGGAGACAGCCAGGTAGCTTGATGTATCTTCTTATGCTGGAATCTAGTACTACAGATAACCATATTTCGGGCCCCGGCGAAGTCGATCAGCCTCAACCCATTTGGGGATGTTTCCTCGTGGAGGCTGAATTTACCGACCGTAGTGCCAAAGATACCTTCTTTGCCCACCCTGGCGTTGAAGTCGTCAAGCACGATTTTGACATCGTGGCGGGGGCATCTCTCATAAGTGCGCTCCAAGCACGCATAAAAGGCATCTTTGGTCACATCGTCCTTCTCTTCCGTCGGGGCGTGGGCGCAAATCAGCGATATGTTGAAGAACCTCGCTTTGATGCGGATTGTGGCTAGACGTTCATTCACCGGAGTGAATGATAGTACTCGGCGACGGAGTCTCTCTCCCACCACGAATCCAACACCAAACTTGCGCTCCTTTATATGGCCACTGTAGTAGATGTCACAAGGACCTACTCGTCTCTGTCCTTGTCCCGTCCATCGCATTTCTTGGACGGCGGTGATGTCAGCCTTTATTTTCACGAGGACATCAACCAGCTGGGCAGCGGCACCTTCCCAATTAAGGGACCGGACATTCCAGGTGCATGCCCTCAAATCGTAGTCCTTATTTCGCTTGCCATGGTCGTCATCAAAAGGGGGGTCTCTCATCCGAGGCTGTTTGGTTGTTTTCATTGGTGCGTTTTTTTACGTGGCGGGTCCCAAACCCAGCGCACAACCCTAAGTAGACACGATGAACAGTATGAGATATACTTCGACATTGAAAGAGTTCAGCGAAATAAGAGATAGCGGTTACGCAGGCTAGGTCATGTCGTCTGAACGTATAAAAACACCCCAGCTCGGAGAGTATTCCGCGCAGAATCAGATAGGGGAAGCAAAGGAAGATCTCCACCCCGTCAGAAATACCACAAGAGAAGAACCTAGGTCTGCGGTGTCTACCAATAAAGAAGAAATAATTGGAATTATGGTTAGAAGTAGTGCTATTTTATAGCATCGCTTCTCGCTTCCACTCTGACATTAACTTAATGGTCCTCTAACTACCGGTACGAGATGGTCAAGCTTCCCTTTTCACCTCATCTTCTGAGTGAAATATTTTTCGAGAGTGTGGCTTTTTAATATATTTTCTTCAATTTATCGATTCTAACACAACCTGCATGAGCCGGAGGGGAGTCGATCTGGGCGAAAAGGCAAGCGTTTCTTCACAAACAAAGGACTTCTGGCTTTGAGCTTGAAGTTCAATAAGTAACAGAGTATTAATATTTTTGTGCATTGTTTTATCATGTTTGGTTAGTCAATAATATTTGATATTACCTCCTTCTTTATCTTTATTGGAGTAGACTTACTACATAACTTAACGAGAGCTTCGGAAACCCTCCGTCTGAATTCACATATAAATATTAGTGAAATAGTGGTGAATTATTATATTTCTATCCATTTTCGATTTATTCTCTGTGAGTTTATGTTAACCTATGGATCCAACTTCGAAAGTACAACAAAGTGAAGATAGAAGTTAAATTGAAGTAAATTGAGGTTTATTATGTTCTGTCTCACAAACTCGCATAGGCCCAGCACCTAGACTAGCGTCTCATTGTATTGGAGGGCTAAAAAGCATGGTGAAGCTAAATTCTATGAGGTCACACTTTTTTAAATAAGTAGATTAGATAGTCCTCGTGAAGCCAGAGATCTCTTTTGTCTGGATTTTACGTATCATTAAAATGTTTTGAAATTTGGTCCTGTGTTTGCGAATTCTACTTCACCTGATTGGCTGATGATGTGAAATACGAAGAGTTTCAGCCTTGAGTTGGGAAAGATAGATACTCAAGAAGCAGAAACGTTGGTACATTGGGTTATTACAATCATGTCAACAATTGGCATCCAACAACTAGAGAAAGGCGAACCTTTGTTGAAACAAAGGGCGAGGTTAGACCTCGGTACAACGTTTTCAGATGTATCTTGATCTTGATCTTGATTTGTTTTAAATTGGCGGGAAGCTGCCGATTTTAGGAAAATATATTTTGTTGAGTAGAAAAGAGGGATCGATTTGAAGGTCTGCGGTTTAGTAGACGAAAAAGATTTATTATGAAAATCGAACAGTTACATGGATTCAACTTAGAAAGTTGACAGCTCACCTTAAAGACTTGTAGGACCAGGTTGGCTTAGCCTGAATATAAATAAATAGCACAAAATGGGTAGGAGGAACGTCGGTGAATGGATTGGATTCAACTTAGAGAGCTGCCGGTTCAGGGGTTGTTGTTGGCTAAGCTCAGGAAGCACAACATGGGTAGGAGGAACGTCGGTGAAAGGATTGGTTTCAACTTTGAAAGTCCACAGCTCACCTTAAAGACTTGTAGGACCGTCAGGTTGGCTTAGCCTGAATAGCACAACATGTGTAGGAGGAACGTCGGTGAAAGGATTGGATTCAAATTAGAGAGCTGCCGGCTGATGGGCTGTTGTCGGCTAAGCTCAAGAAGCACAACATGGAAAGGAGGAATGTCGGTGAAAGTTGTAGACCTTACCACATTATTTTAGTTCATTTTTATAATTAAGCGAATACGTAATTCAGGGAGCAAAAAAAATGATAATTTTGTTATGTAGTGGACCTAATTCCCATAAGCTCGTGTCCATATTCAACCACGCACCAGCAGATATCCTTAGCTGCTCCCATCAGTTACCTACTTATTCATTCATTTGCTCGCAATGTTATGGCAACACATAATTCTGCATGTCATAACTTATAATCCAGCCGCATGAGGCACACACACACAATGACGCAACGGTGCAGAATTGGTGGAGAACGTAGTGCAATAGCGTACTACTGCAGCGTGTAAGCGGATTTACGATGCGTACCACCAAAACACACACACTTACATACAAACGCCACTTATGCATCCATGTGTTTGTGTGTGCGTGTGTGTGTGTATGTGTGCCACCAATATAACATCACCATCAACGGAGAGCTTTCAGCAGCTTATTTCAATAACTTGGAGAACACTGCAAGCAGCAGTTGTTGTAACTGAAGAGCTATGGGAGATGACAACGTTGTAATTTCCAGCTACTACTTTATCAACTTTACTTTTTATCTTTTATCTGCAATATCGAAATCGCCAATAAGCGTAGCTGTAGCGTCGAGCACCATCGCTGCAACGTTGCCAGTGTCGAGTCATTACTTATCATCAATAGCATCGATGCGTCAGCGCTGAGGGATTTCGTAAGTACACCAACAGGCGTTCGGCGTCGTTGATGGAAAATGCGTTTCGATAACGCGTTATGCACAAGCACAAGGTTTGAAAGGGAGTAAATTTATTTTGTTAAACTCGTGGTTGTTTCATAGCAGTATAATATACTGGGAAGATACAGGATTTATGAACTGATTTTTGGTTTTCAATTTTTTCGTCGCTGGAAGCGAGTTTCGTTTCGTTGGTGTTCTGCGAAAATTGGTAAAAATGCATTGCATTCACCTAAAATGGCTTGACTTCGTGGCAAATCGGGCTATAATCTTGCCTGATTCCCACAAATCCCAAATAATTTTATTAATTTAACTCGGCGACGGCGTCTCTCTCCCACCACGAATCCCACTCCGAATTTGCGCTCCTTCATATGGCCTCTTTAGTAAATGGCACAAAGACCTACTCATCTTAGTCCTTGTTCCGATCATTGCACTTCTTGGACGGCAGTGATATCCGTCTTTACTTTTACAAGGACATCAACCAGCTTGTCATCAAAAGGGGGGTCTCTTATCCGAGGGTATTGTTTCCTTTCCATCGGATTTTTTTCACATGACGAGTCCCAAACCCAGCGCACAATCGTCTGGGCTGGGATGGTTGGCCTTATCACTTTAGCTCGCCTTTAAACGGATATTCTTTGGATACCCAAAAGATACTTGGTCTAAGTCCGGAAGTCGTGTCTTACGTAAAATAATCGTTTCTGGCTACTCCCAAGTGAATGGCGCTCAGAGAACCCAGACATGATGGAGTCAGATTTGGGATTTCAGTCTTTCGAGTAACTTTGTTCCATATGTATATGTTTTATGATAAGGAACAGAGACAGGAAGGAAGTTCGAACCGATTCTCCCGGGTTATTTTGGAATTTTTTTTTCTTCGACAATTAACGGATCCAGGAACCTGCAACCTATGCCAGCTCCCTGGTTTTCTTGGTACGGCCCTGATTTTAAATAATAATTAATAACTAATTGAAATTAAATGGTTTGCGATCTTGCGATTGATCTTCGGAGCCAGCGCTGATTTTTTGAAACCACCTCAAACCCTCTTCTTACTCCATAAATGTTTGCAGTCTCCTTGAGTATTTAATATTCGGCTTTACCCGAAGTAATATCTACCTTACTTTCTCCTTCTTTTCCTCGTATAAGAACTTGAGCGTAACGCACTCACAAAGGCGGCTAGGCGCTTGTGTGCGGTCGGGCAGCGTTTGGTAAGCTTGGTACAAAGCAGTGTCGGTAGATAAGTAGTTGTTACACTGGCTACTGTGCGTGAAGTTGCCATTGTTGTTTTTGTAATGCGTTCCTGTTGCGTATGTGGTGTCGAAATATAAAGTTTTCATCGTTCAGTTGCTTTTTTCTACGCCTGAAAGGAGTTGCTTTATACGTTTGCTTATCCATAACGGCTCTCATGGTCTCTAGCTTACCGAAAATAAATAAAAAATAAAAGAAGACTTTAAAAAATTACCCCAAAAATTGCATATTTTCTTATGGTAACAGCTAAAATATTACCAAGAAAATGGCTTATGTCCTTGGAGCTATAAGACGGTGTCATAAAACGGGATTACTACTTACAAGCAATTTAAGTATGAAGGAATTACAAGCATATAAAGATGAGTGTGTGCGAGTGTGTGTGAAAGATTTATGAGTGACTTGAGTATATGCAAATTTATGTCTTACACATGTTTCTTTTGTGGCTGAAGTTGACATAAATTTCGCTTTATCTAAACTCCAATTATATAACATGCTGATACTTAAATATATGTATATGTATGTATATATATACACACAGACTTATGAATATAAGAAAGCTCCTCGATTTAATTTTTTATATAGGCGAAGTTTGAATTTAGTACCATTAGCAGAAAGCTGGAAGGTATCGAAATGGAGCTTAGCTCAATTAGAGCTGTTTTTTACAAATGCTTAAAATCTACCAACACTTTCTGCAATCCCCTTCATACCGAATATGGAGTTCTATACATATTCCACAGTTGACCTTATACCGTATATATGTATGTGTAGATGCCTGCTATATTTTAATGGGTCCTGTCAGTGTTGTCTTGTCCTCTCCAAAGTTGCGTTTGGTCAATATTGGCCTTCTGCATATATGATAAGTTCAATCCAAACCTTCCAGAAGTCCACTTAAAAGCAAATTAATGATAGTAGCTCTTCCAGTCTACTTCATTCTCTGTATATCAGTATATCTTTCAGATGTTTTAATAAAATTAAAATCGAATGTCTCATAGAACTTAATAGGGTTTCATGCCAAAACTCTATGAGATCGTTTTGTGAGACAGAGATATATCAAAACTGCTCCGAAACTAGAATACGCTTGACAAATACGAAAGACTCCACAGAAGTACTGAATTTTGATAGGTCAGTTTGTATGACAGCTATATGCTATAACCATCCGATCTGAGCAAGATTTCAGAGATTGTACCGATGCCCCCGATATCTCGTCAAATATAAAATCATTTTCCGTATGAAGACTGGTTTTTGATCACTCAATTTGTATGTCGGCCGTTAGGCTGATCAGTTATAAATAGGTGGTATGGAGCCTCTGAAGTTTCCGTTTTGTTGTAACAAACTTTGTGACATTCTTAATATACCCGATATAAGTTTTCAATGAAAACGACTCACATCATTTAGTCGATGTTAGGTTAGGTAAGGTTTATCTAGTTGATCAATAAGCCACACATAGACCAGTTTTGGTCATTTGCGATACCAGCTGCAGTTCATTTTCTAGGTCCAAGAGGAGTAGTTATCCTTCATGCTGTCTGCGCTTGACGCGAATTTTAGTCTGTAGCCTCACTATCGATACCTACTCCAGTGTATCATACGCTGTGGTTCACAGTTGCTTAGAGCGTAGTCTTGCCAATGCGGGACAAGTGAATAAGAGATGCCTCATTGTTTTCCTGGTGCCCTGCTTTAGACATTTTCTGCAGTCTTCTCGATCTGTCAGCCTCAGCCTGCCCACATGTGTCGCCATCAGACAGTGACAGTTAGGAATCCCATCATGTTCCCAAAGTCCCTTCTATCGAGTGCCAATAGGAATTTTGTGCACTTCCGATCTACCGCTTTTAACATGACTTTTTTAGTTTTGCACCCAGGTATCTCGTTCCATCGGGTTTTGATATTCTTTCAGATGCTTCTGTCGAGATCGTCGTATACACAATGCATGGGTTTCCCAATGTAGACCACATTTTCCAGTATTAGCCGCACAGCATTCTTGGCAATCTCGTCCACTATTTCATTGACCTCGAATTTTTTGTGGCCTGGCAACCAGTAGAAGTGAAGTTACTTGCTTCTGGAAATACTTTTCACTGCTGCCCAGCTTCTCACGACAAGATTGTTGCTTGGCTATCTTTGTAGATGTTGTCTGGAGATGCAGTTGACTTAGAGGCTAGATCCGCAGATTTCGCAATAGCAATTAGTCGAAGATAACTTCTCAAAGAGATTTATTTTTCTTCGTCGTCTTCAAAAGACTTGTTTGACTAGTTAGGACTGAAATTATTCGATGTGATTAGAGGACCAAAGTTATGAAAATTATGCGAAAAACGTATGTGCTGGATCTTAAAGGGATCAGCCTAGGGGAATCGGACTAGTCTTATCTGAAATGAGTTACTAATAAATATCTGGGAAGATAACCATGATAAGTGATTGATATATATGATGAAAGGGATGTAGGAAGGGTTGAATTCGGACAATAGATTGTGTTATGATTGAGGGGAAAAGTCTGGTAAGGCTTAATTACTTAGATAACGAAGGCAGACATACCATTAAATCGCTAAGTCAGGAGTTTAAGGTTTAACAAGGTTGAATTTTGGCGTTGACCCGCTTAGCTTTCTTGTAAAAATTGTGGTCTTAAAATGAAGTTTATGTGTAGTTGATATTCTAAAGAATGAAGAAAGCATATTGAACTCATTATTCATGAATATTTGTTTTAAAGAACCCTCTTTACTGTCTAGTAAGTAGTACGCAAGTTCAAATCATTAAAAATGACTGCGAAGTTGTAATGCTGAGCAGTTGTTGGAGGTTTACAGTGGGCATAAGCTTCAAATCGCGCAGATTTCGAAGTAATATTTTATTAAGTCTTTGCCATTAATCAGAAAATGATGGCTTATTGGGTTGAACTGGGCTTCGAATATTTGACGAACTTCAAGCTTAATCCTAAATTTTCCCGCAATGAAGCCATTTTCGAATAATAATATCATATCGCAACATTATTAAAATGGTTTTGAGGTTAACTCACAGCTCGAAATATGTTTTTTTATATATACTTATGGTATGTATGTATATGTATGCTTGAAATTAGCACCTTTTCGTTCGTTTTGGTTCGTTTATAGACTTTCGTTTCGTTTATTGGTAAACCTCCTCACCACTAATTAATTTAGTAATCTAATTAGTAAGAAAATAGTAGGAATATTTGTATATATTTTCCGCTGTTTACGCTGAATAATGATGTGCAATCCTTTTGTCCTCGGTGTACACGCTCAAGCTCGGCGTTGTCACATGTTTTATGCATTGTTGTTGTTAAAACAACACGATTATTACATTACAATCTGCTTATTTATACATAAGTCACATGAGAGTCGGGCACACAACGCACATGTGTGATTCTTATAACGGTCTATCTCTTGGATATTGCATGCCTGTAGGAAAAATAGGATTACTTATTAATATTGATACGAAAGAGTTAAGAAAAGTATTGAGGTTTGGTGAGCGTATGAAAGTTGAGTGAAATTTTACTGAAATTTCTCTGAAATTTGTAAGAAAGCTCCACTTAAGTGAAAATGAATGTTTTCATTCCAATTTTTGATAATTTGTAATTTTTATTGACAAAAAATCATATCAGACAAAGAGCTTCTTCATTTTTTAAGCCAAGGACTTTTTAGTCACATCTTTTGAGGCCGAGAATATATCTGCTATTCATCATAAACTTATATTCATATCTATATCGCAGCTTCATTGCTCCAATAGTGAGGAAATAGCTTCCATATTCCAATAGAGTTCACGAGATTACTCAATGCCATTTTTGTGGCAATTCTGTGCAGTAAATGGTTCCAGATATTTGGTATAGAAGTAGATTTTTACAGGTAAGGTCCAACCTCCAGCCCTCCATACTATGTTAACAGCACTCTTCACCACTACCGCCGAAGACAGAGATGGCGTTTAAAGTCGCATTTCCAATGTTTTCCTGCAGGGTACCACCTCAACTCTTTCAATATGCCTGCCTCGGAATATGTGTATATGTCATGCTACTTGTCTCTTCGTTCCCACTCACTATGCTTTTGACTTTATGCGTTAGTCATGCTCTAACCCAACCCAAAACATATGTATGTCACATCATCTTCTCCATATTCAGTTTCACATTTTCATCTCGACTCTTTTGTTATCGCCTTGACAAACTGTCAACGCGAATTTGCATTAATTTTCTCAAAATGCTACATAAATTTTATAATCGGTGAAAAGACGCAGCGAAAGACAAATTTCATACATAGCGCCGCCGACAAGTTAAAGCACAAAATAAACTGCAACAACAAATGTTTGTGATTTTTATTTAGAAAGATTTCACTTCGAATGCCAACACTTGCCGTGTTATACGACCGCCGTTCGTGTTTTACGCTGGCAAATAATGACATGTCATTTCAAATTAGTTATGTCATAAAGCTTAGCAAGCGATGACGCTGTTGCTGCTGTGAACAGCTGAGTTGGTGGTCACACATGCATATTTACATATGTATATACATATATATTTGTATATGTATGTGTGTGTATGTATATGTACATTTTTATATGTTAGTTGTTGAGTATTTATGCATATTCTGTGCTGCATGTTGAAGCTGTCAAGTAATCCTAAGTGAATACTCACTAAAATACAGTCATATGCACATGGATATTGAGTGATAAGCTGATATGATTGAAATGCTTAGCATAACTGCTCACATACATACATACATATGTACATATATATGTATATTATCATGCGTAAGCTTTTTATTTGAAAACTTTATAACTTTGTTATATGCTTATAAGCACTTAAGTGTAGCAGCCACTAAACTCAACGGCGTGCTTTTCAAATATTTATGGGTGCTTGTAGATTTATTAACATTAAGGTGTTCGTTTTTTCACCAAAATGATTTTTTTTCTGTGCCAACACTCATTAAAGACTAAGTTTTTGCCCTAGAAAAGGATCCTATATGTATAAAAAGGATCTTTATTTTCTTTTTGAACTGTGTCTCAATAAAATATCACTTCCCTTGTATGAGATGTCGTTTTTTTGATATTTTGTATTGAAAAAGTAAATCTATGACTTTGAAACTATGATATTCTGACACAAAATTTTCCATTCTACAAAAAAGGTCTTCATATTTTTTTCGTTAAAAACACACATTTAAAAGTTATACGCAGTCAAACTTATACCTTAAATGTACTGAGCTGCCATACAAGTTCCTTGGACAATTTTGTTGCTCATACCACATGGTGTACTATACGAATACAGTACATTTGCTGCATAACTTTAACTGCGTATAACTTTTAAAGGAATAATTTTATGAAAAAAAATATGAAGACATTTTTTGTAGAGCATTAAAGTTTTAATATAATACCGTTATTTTAAAGTTTTAGGTTGTTTTGCTTTTGAGATCAAAAATGTTTTGCAAAAGATCAAAACTTCCATGTATAGTTATATAATATGTGAGGTAAAACACGCTATAAATGGGAAATATAGATCTTTTTTTAGTCGGTTTCTTCTTCTGAGTGCAAAAGCTGAAAGTTAAGGCATCGTTTGTAAGAAAAAACTCAAATTCTGAAAGGTGAGCTGCCCTGTGCTAAGCCCTAAAATATTGCTAAGTCCTTTTTTGCATAGAAGTGGAAGATTTTAGATATGTTCATCATCAAAACTACCCAAAGTAACTTTGCGGATTGCATTGTGGTTAGTGTTCTAAGGCTTGATCTACTCTCTAGGGTCCATTGATATAAGTTGCCATTAAAGGAGCTCAATGGTCTGAGCCAGCAGTCCGCTTGCTGTCAGAGGGAAGGTTTATGTACTTACTCGGTAGAGCAGAGGTCTACTTGGTACCTTTTATTTTGGCCAAAACTTCGGCCTGAAAGACTGGATTACAGTCATTTAGTTGCAAGGTACCTTGATGTACGTATTACTATAGAAAATGCCCGCTCTTGTACCTATTTTTGCCTCCAATGCATCGATGTATGTATAAACTTCGCAATTGGAACTATCAAAATTAGAATCATTGGTCCATTCTTCTCTTTTGAGGTACGAAAAATCAACTTAGTACCAAAGGCCACCCTAATGTGCCATACATACATATCTATGAAAATATTTGAGTATACATATGTATACGTAGATATTATCCACCAGTCCCTGTCCTCTTCTTTTCACAAGAAAATTCCTGTCATTCTTCTTGATTATGAGTTCTTCGCTTTTATGTCACATACATGCATACATTATTTTATCACATAGCGTTTAACGCTTCTAAACGCTTCAAATTGACATTAAACTAATAAAATTACAGCGTGGCGAATGAGTATGAGCATTTTTTATGCTTTTTAAACATTTCACAGCTTGATTTATGCCGTTAGAAATACTTGTATGAAGAAAAAAAGTATGTATTTGAGTCCAGGCTCTCTTTATGTCATAATGTGATGTTCAGTAAGAATGTGATTCAATTATAAAATGCCATAAAAGATATGCTGTTAATTGGCTGAGACAATTAACAGCTAAAACGGCTAAATTTATTTTCCTTTCAAATAGCTTTTATTGATTTGCAAAGAAAAATTAAAATTCGAAATCGAATATTTCTGTTTAATACAAAAGTGTTCTGAATGTAAAAAGACTTTGTATTGGAAAGAATGAAGAACTAGTGTATTAATATCCAAACTTAGCAATGTAGTGGGAAGATTCTCTTATTACAATATAAAATAAGCTATTTTTTCCGCTTAGAGCAATTGCTATAATAGTGAAGATGATTTGTTGTAGGCTCTATCGTAAGGTAAATGACAAGTCACGCCATCTTCTGTAGTTGTTGTTGTTCCTGCAGCGATTTTCTAGTCCCCGTTAAAATGATAAGGATTAGATATGTTGGTCAACCAACCGTAGGCCCAGGAAACGTGCTGTTTCGATGGGGTCGGACCATAAGAAGAGGAGTGTCAGATGCGTAGGGTTAGAAGGCATGCAAAGAGGTGGTTAGTGTCATGCGTGGACTCGTTTCATGCTCGACATATGTACCATCTTTTGTCTCATCCAAAAATATCTAAGAAATCGCATAGGTAATGTTCCAACGTCTATGAATGTGCAATCTTCAGGATAGGTGCCCTGAGATGTGCTCTAAAATATGGCTTCTTTTCAGTTCTGTTCTGTTTTGCACAAAAATAAAAGCTTTCTGGTATGTTCACTGCCAAAACACTACCAAAATAATTTTGCCGAATGCCTTCTGGTTAGTGTTCTAACACCTGGAGTGTTTCTCTAGGGGCCATTGCTTCAAACAATCATTGGAGGAGTTAAATGTTCTGATGCATCTGATGAACTTGTGTTCTGAGCTGATCCCGAGCGGGTTCCTCTAGGTTTTATTTCATCAAAAAACTATTGAAGGAGTTGAATGGTCTGGAGCAGCTAAGGAAATTTTATTCCATGCTGATCCTGAGCAGGCCAACTGATCTGCGGTTTCATTTCCCTCTTTTTCTATAAAACGGGGTACCTCAACATAACCTAATGCAGTGAGACTTCGTATTAGCAATTCCCACAACAACCAGTACACTAGAAAGCTTATGTACTTACTGGTTAGAGCAGGATTCCACTTGGCACCTTCTTTTGTGTCCACAATTTCGTCTTGAAAGACTGAATTATAATCATTTAGTTTGAAGCTACTTCAGGGCAAGGATTACTACAGATCTGCTCCTGTACATATTTCTCCAAGTTTTTGTTGTTGTAACGGGTACCTAATCCCCGTTAGGATAGTAAGGACTAGCAAAGTTAAGATGGTAAGGATTAACTAAGTTGTCGTCGACGTCATCCAACAGAAAGCCGAAGAAACGTGCTGTTTCGACGAGGTCGGACCAAAGCGAGTGGACTGTCAGATGAGTGAGGTTAGTGGGGCATGCAAATAGGTGGTCAGTGTCATGCGGAGACTCATAGCATGTAGAACATATATAGTTACGTCGGGGTCTATTCTGGATAAGTAGGAGTCTAACCTGCTACATTATCGTGTTCGGTGAAAGGGTTGATGGCTCCAACAGTCCAATGGCGGTCAGTGCTTGTCGGAAGATAGTTGCGTCCGAAGTCTGGTCGGCGTATCATTTAAAGTCATCGATGTTGTTGAGGAATGATCTCTTGATGATCCCAGAAGACGGTTCCGCTCCAAACAGCTGTTCCAGAGTCCGAAGTGCAGTATTCTGACAAGTCTGGAGATTTCTCGTTAGCGTTTCTCTGCAATACAAGTATCAGTTAAGGACCGGTCAGCCGATTTTCTTGTAAATTTCCAATACTGTGTCCTTTCCCCATCTGCTGCCGGCTAGAGACTTGAAGACTTTGTTCTGTACTTTGGCGACAATTGCGGTCATATGAGGTGTAAAGGAGCATAGACTGACAAAGTTACACCTCAATTTTTTGGATTATTGACAGGCAGAATCTGGACGTCATCGACTGCAATATTAAGGTCAAGTCTGCACTTCTTCGTCCACTTGTAAATGTGCCGCTTAGTTCTCTAAAACCTATTTCTCCCTCTAATTCATTGATGAATATCTAGATTTCCCAGTAGGAACATTCAATCATTCAATCATTGACCTATTCTTTTCTTCCTGGGTATGAAAACGATGTGATTAATTCCTCAAAGGTCGCCTTTTCTCGGTCATATTGCCAATTTAAGCCGATAACTTTGCACATAGTGACGCCGAGACTGGCTCCAAATCATGAGCCGAACGACCGACTCATTCCATTTGAATTGGCCAGATGACGAGTTAAACCTCCAGACTCTTTGACATTTCTTGCCGTCTTGTTGAAGCAGAGACTGTTAAGCTTTCTTTCTTAGACAAACATAATGAACAACATGCAACGATATTGAATTCTGTCGTCTGTTATTCGATTTCTTTGAAATTTTGGTCCAATTAGGCTCTATCTGACAGTTTTTGGCTTCAAATGTATTTCTTTCACACAAAAAGCTCCGCCGGGAGTTAAAAAATAAAAACGCAATTGAAATGGATAATTATTCTAATTTGTATTTTGATAGCTCTTGATTATTGCCATTATTGTTTAGCAATAATAGGATCTTGTCTCTTTCCATTACATATACAATTTAAAGCTCAGTATTTCGAGCAGTATATGTACCAATCATACAAAGGAATGCCTCTACGAACGACTTAGCGATGACGTTTTAATACGAGGAAACCAAATTCCACCCGAAAGTGAGACAAAAGGCGTAGGACAAGAGGCAACATGGCCGCAGCATGCCATGCCAACGTGTTGTCAACAACAAGAAAAATGGAGGCAGACAACAAGTAGCGAAGGAGGACAACAAAAACAACATTTAGACCGAAAGCAGACCGTTTGAGATAAAGCGGAAGTGCGAAATATGCGAAGTAGCAGCGACAAGGATCAGGTGAGCGTGTTAAAACTGCTGGCGGCGCTAGAAAAAAGTACGCGAAGGCTGGCGATAGCAAAAAAAAGTAGGATACCGTGGGCAATAAGAAAACAGCAACAAAATAAGGGTATGTCTAACAGCAAACAGGATGCAAAACACTTTCGAGCGTTCGCAGGCACAGCAGCTGAGCCACGAGAGTAGGATGTCCTGGTAAAGACTAAGTGGTCTGGGCGTTGCGCGGAAGTCAACTTCTCACTTGTAATTTGCACATTTTCGTAGACTTTTTTACCATTATTTGCTTGTGTGTTTTTCGTGGCGGGTATTCACCACTCTGCTGCTGGAAAATAACATTATTATTATTATTATCGCTTTTTTATTTGTGCTAGCGGAAGTGGTAGCAAATGAGATTTTTGCCATTTCCGCTGACAACTGCAGTGGATACTCATATGTTGGTGTCTAAATTCATTCTATTCATTCTATTTGTGTGTCATATATATACATACATATATAAATAGATTGCCTGATAGGAGCGTTGCGCCAAGCTGTCAACCAGCTAATGTGAAAATTAAATAATCTAGAGGAAATTTATGTTCAAAAATAATTTGCTAAATTAAAATAATGAAATGTGGCATGTTAAGGGATGGAGACACATGTATCCGGTGTCCAGAGTGCTGCATTCATATTTTATGCTTTGTCATGTTTTAGAAATATGCCATTCTTTTAACGAATTCACTTTGTATTGCTGTAATGCTATTTCAAAGTGTTCGCTTTCATGTATGGTGATGCTTTGAATTGAGTTAGAGTTTTGTTATGTAATAAAATAATATTGACTTTGAAGTTTCGGACTCCCGAGAAGTGAGTCCTAGAGAGAGTCAATTAGATATCCCCTTTCACTTCGACTACATCCTAAATAACTTGCGCACCACTACGCCATGGAATCTACTCCGCGATATGAGATTGGGGGGAGTCGCTGGAGAAGAGGTGAAGTAAGCTTTTTCACTGATAGATCAAAGCTTAACTTCGTCCACTTTTGGACTGCCAGACCACTGTAGTGTCATTCAAAGAGAAGTGACAGCCATCAAGTTAGTAGCAGATGTATTTCTCCCAAGTGCGGCCTTCTTTACAGAGGTCTGCATCCACTTCGATAGTATAGCTGCTACACACGCCTTAACTTCGCTGACGGTGATTGCTTGCAGTCCACTGAACTGCTAGCTCTTAGCCAGGCTGACATCGCTGCACTGAACGGCGTCCTAACTAAACACCCTCCCATTGTCGCTCACACGGTGTGGCTAAAGATTTTCAAAGACGCATCTTGTCAAAATTGCAATGAGGAAGGTGAGGTGGAAACATCTAGACACTTTCTTCTCCACTGTACGGCTTTCGTCAGACTAAGATTAATGCATCCCGGTTGCCGGACTTTTTACGAGCCTAGCAAATTCGCAGCACTTGATATTATCCGTTTTAATAAACTCGTGGCAAGCTCAAGGTATGCTGTCGATATGCGACGGTCTCTAGCTGTCCAAGTGGAACTAGTTATGGCCTCACTAGAAATTAGGCTATTCTAACTTTACTTAAACCTTATAGAGTGTTAAAGACTTAATTTTTTACATAAAAACAACTTAAATTAAGACACAGGGATTGACATCACCATAATTTCTAGAGATGGTGAACAAAAAAGTTCCGAGAGTAATAGCTGTCTGGTCGAAAACATGTGTTTGACATTTGTGTTAGCCGATACATCATGTGAAGGCTTGAATCGCAAATACATATAAAAATCGTTCAAAACTATTCCATATACTCATTCTACACAAGTGATGAAGCTCAGTTATTGCTTACTGGGTACTGTCAATAGTGAGAGCTACATATAGTTAAATGATTTGCGAATTTTTGTTTCTTTCCATCAATACTACATTGTTGTTAGAGTTTTTGTTGCTCGAATCTTAGAATCTCTCTTATAGGTACGCTTTCTTTATTTGGTACGTCAGGTACAGCCGACAAATCAGCCACTAAGTATTATTAGTGGGGCTAGGTCGGCTATGCTGGAAAGGTTGAAGGACTTATACATTTTTCACTTTATTTATATGAAAAAGGAGCCTCATACCTCTAAAAGCATCCTTTATTTCTGATCCGTTAAATGTAATTAAAATTCTGAGAAAGCAGCAAAAGAGTAGTAGAATCTCTAGTATCCTTTTAGATAGGGCTAAACGTCCTGCATAAAGTTCTGTCGAAATATAAATAGATTTTTGAGATTTTAATCAGTTGAGTATTAATTTTTGTGGAGGAAATACTCGAGTCCATATGTTTCGCAAAAAATTTAACTCAAAGCTATCGGATTTTTACTTGCTTTAATATTTTTATATAGGGTATTTTAAATAAGTTGGCCACATTATTTGTATTACCCTAAGGAAACTTCGAAGACCGTATAACTTACATATAAATGGGCGTGACAAACAGAGTCGGTTTAGCCGTGTCCGTTCTATATATGTTAACTAGTTTCTGGGGTTTCGAGATATCGATGTAAAATTTTTTTTTTCTCACCAAGAAGATCGTTTTTCAGAACCCCAGGAACTAACAAATATTTGCCGAACCAAATCAAATTCTTGAATGGAGATTTGATCGGATATCATCAGGAAATTTATTATAAATTATTATCCACGGCACTACAATATCTGAAAATTTAACGAGCTAAGACTGGATCGGTCTTTGTACATCCGAAATAAAGTTTGGCTTTTCTTGTTTTATGTTATTTACCTTAAATATTTTAAAATCTTAACAACCTATACTGTCCAGGGATGGTGGATTGGTATGGATTATCGTTTCAATGAACTACCATATGGGAATTACTGTTCAGAATTGGAAAAATATGCTCCAAGATGTTGTCTGACAGCGGCGCATTGTCGTGATGTTTAATATTCTCAAAATTGATTTGTCTAAGTTTGTAGATGATTTGATTTTGATTGGAGAGAATATTTTCAAATCCTCTGCTAAACTTAGATAATAGATTTTCCTTAAGAGTGCGTGTTTCCACTGGTAATGGCATCTTTAGTGGATAAAGTAATGTTTTCGGGAACTATGTTTCTGGCATATACAAGTATATATATGTCATATGTATGTCTCTCAGAAATGTTATTAATAATTCATACTTTGGGCCTTTTTTTGTAGGATTGAAAACTTTTCACCAGAACTTTTTAAAAATCTCAATTGCAGGTGAAAGCTGGGTTGGTTCCAAGATTTGGGAAAGTAGGGATTGAAACATTTTTCTTATTTTGAAGAGAACAGCAGATTAAGATACAGTAACTTTTTCTTTTCTAGTTATGAATAATAAGGGAAAATAGTTTGAAAAAATTAGTTAAAGAAAATTACTCCGACTTTCAAATACACTTCAGGAAATGTAATAAATATTATTAAAATTTTCGAAATAAATTGTAAAAGCGGAAACCTCCCATGCATAGTATCTGGCACAAGGTGCAAGCATATCTCCAGTGTGCATTTTTGGTACACTCCACCAAAAATTTAAGACACAAGTAAGAAGACATCTGCTAACGACATGACCAAGCGATATGCTATATAAACCAACCGCAAAGACAAGAATAATAGCAAGGCAAGAAAAGCCAACAAGAAAAACAAAAACAACAGCTAACACAAGCAAGAAGACGGCGACAAGTAAAGTACCAAAAAAGGAAACATCAGACGAACGTATACTTTTCGTACAAGCAACGAAGCGACAACAATAGCAACATCATTGATAACAAACCAAGCTGCACTCTACAACCAATAACAACAATAAAAACGTCAACGAGAACGAGTACAACATCAACAAGCATAATAAATGTTAACGAAGGACCTACACTTTTCGCTGCCACAGTTAGTTAGCGAGAACATTGCGCTCCAGCTTCGAACACCAAGCGCGCTGTTGCCTTAAGATTGAAAACATGTTAAGCAGGTGTTACTTCGCAAACCAGCAAATAAATAAAACAAAAAATAAAAAAAAAACAAAAACAAAAAAATGAAAGACGACACAGAGAGACAGAAAACAACTCGAACAGCTGCCAAGTATCAAGTGAAAAGAGCGGAGTAAGCGCAAGGACAAGACCGCAAGAATACTTCCAAACATCGTTAACAACATTAGCAGGCGTAAAATTTTCACCTGCGGAAAAGTCAAAGCCAACATAGCCACAGACAGGCTACAAAGCATATGTTTTCAGCAAAGAAGTAGAAAACAAAGAAAGTGTGCCTGAAAAATTCGGAGATTCGTTAGGCAGGCATATGCTTGAAAGCTTCAAATGTAAGGGGTGCAGAGTATAGAACAAGTGAACTTTACATTCTTCGTTATGTACGTGCAAGAGTATGTCTGAAATAGGCTTTGACATAATAAACAAGCCCTTTTTGTGTTCTTAAAAGGTGGAGACAAATGCTGGTTACAGAGAGCGCCTAATTTATAGCGACTCAATGACTGACGACAGTTTTTTTTTTAGTAAAATTTTCGTATGTTTTTAATATAAGCTGAGGTATTAAATAATCGAAGCTTGTTATTTTAGTGCTGCTTTCGTTGGGATATGTGGTTCAGGAGATGGTTGCGTAGTGAGCTCTGTTGATGCTTAAGAGTCACATTCAATGAGGGCGTTGACTTCTTTAAAATTTCATTGAACCATAGATGTTTTTTGGCGAAAAGTTTAAAGGGTTTTATAATATAGAAATAAGGGAAAGAGGAAAAATGGTTAGTTCAAAAATATTCAAATACGGTACTTGATCGGATATATCGAGACCAATCGTTTTTGATTCTATAACCCTAAAACCTTTGGCCAAAATACGGTATGGATTGAAGACAAGTTTCAGTAATATAAACTAAAAACTTCTCTCAGAAAGTAATTAATAAAAAATGTTTCTTTATACATAATAATTCTATATTAGAGAAAAAATGATCTTTAAGCCTAATCTAGGGTTTTTTTTTGGTCTTATCGAAACCGTAAGACCTCGGGAAATAATTTTCAAAGAACCTTGTGGGGGTTCTTATTTATTAGATACTGTTAAGAAACACCCAAAGATAAGGAGAAATATGTAGAATAGTAAAAAACTTGATGATAATTCTGAAAGAGATGCACACAATTCCCGAATAAAGAGAGAGAATGTGATAACAAAACGGCTGAAGACCAAGATAATGGTAATACTGTCTGGAAAATATAAAACTATAAAAATTTTAAGACGGAAAAATTACATACAAAAATTAAAAACATTTGATATTGAGGGATATTGAGATATATATGTATATAAACAGATATAGAGATAGATACATAGTTATAGAAATATAGGTATTGATATATGGTTATAGATATTAATTTAGATATAGATAAAGAGATAGAGATACAGGCGACGTAGAGGTAGAGGCAGAGGTAGTGGTAGAGGTAGTGGTGGAGGTAGAGGTAAAGGTAGAGGTAGAGGTAGAGGTAGAGGTAGAGGTAGAGGTAGAGGTAGAGGTAGAGGTAGAGGTAGAGGTAGAGGTAGAGGAAGAGGTAGAGGAAGGGGTAGAGGTAGAGGTAAAGAAAGGTAAAGGTTGAGGTAGAGGTTGTGGTTGAGGTTGAGGTTGATGTTGAGATTGAGGTTGAAGTTGAGGTTGAAGTTGAGGTTGAAGTTGAGGTTGAAGTTGAGGTTGAGGTTGAGGTTGAGGTAGAGTTTGAGGTAGAGGTGGAGGTAGAGGTAGAGGTGGAGGTTGAGGTTGAGGTTGAGGTTGAGGTTGAGGTTGAGGTTGAGGTTGAGGTTGAGGTTGAGGTTGAGATTGAGAGTGAGATTGAGGTTGAAGCTGAGGTTGAGGTTGAATTTAAGGTTGAGGTTGAGGTTGAGGTTGAGGTTGAGGTTGAGGTTGAGGTTGAGGTTGAGGTTGAGGTTGAGGTTGAGGTTGAGGTAGAGGTAGAAGTGGAGGTTGAGGTTGAGGTTGAGGTAGAGTTTGAGGTAGAGATAGAAGTGGAGGTTGAGGTTGAGGTAGGGGTAGAGATAAAGGTTTAGAAATAAAGTTGCAAAAAGTTATAAAGATGAAATTGGAGATTAACTCAAAGAGATAAAGGGAACTAAATAAATTAAAATTTGAAAATATAATCAAAGAACATAACACAGATAATATTGAAAATTCAAAGGATGTCATATAAGAATTAGAAGTAGAAACAAAATTAAGAATTTGGAAATAAAACACGAAGAACGCAACTCAAGCACCATACACGCTCTGCAATTTCTCTTCACTAAGCAACCAGTCGTCGTTTTCATCATTCAGAAACTCCTACAATTCAAATCGCTAGGCATACGAGTAACAACCTACATGAGCCAACATGTTCCGCCAAATTTCTATAATTAATAAGACAAATCTGCCGCAGCGACGAAAGAGTGCAACATATGGCAAGAGAATGAATGGCAAACAAAAAACGCGACAGCTAAATTATTCATAAACTTTGTCCACAACGTGGGCACAGTGCAGAGTGTGTGCGCTCCTCTCGATAGTAAAGGTTAAAGCGATGACGACGATGATAGCACTAAAGATAAACGAGAAGTGGAGGACAAAGCCAAGTGGAGCCCGGCACGACCGAAACCAGTGAAGGGTAAAGTGCAAGAAGTAAGTGACGGCAATGAAAATGAAGCAAAACGGACGAGGTACGGAAGTGCAAATCAGCAAGCGACACTTGCGATGCGACGACCACTTCCGTCTAGCACGATGGGCATAACTCGAAGGGAGGCGTAAAGGTATTATAACGGCAGCTTGCGTGGCGGACTGACGGCGGAGAGAACCCAAAATTTGCACGTAGATGAGTTGAACACGAAGACATAAAGACATGTATGCTTTTGTAGGCGGCTCGTGTGCTCGATGCGGTGGCACCCTGCCCCTCTCAATAGCCCTGCAGAGCAAAATTGGTTTCCACAAGGTCAGGTGGCCTTGCGGTTAAATTCGTTAACATTGCGGCTGCGATAGCGAGCCATTGAAGGCACTTGCTTTTGGTGAACTTTCTGCGGAACTGCCCGCGTGGTCTGCCAGCAGCTCCCATAACGTTCGGAATTCAGTTTGTGAAAGGCATAAATTTACACTTGAAGAGTTTATAAATTTTGAAGCGCCTCAAAGAGAGTACGCAACGTTCGAACTCACCTAGGCGGGCTTGTCTTACCGACGTGGTCGCGCTCGTGGTCGCTTTTTCGCTTGCACGTGTCGTGGTGTAGCAGCAAAAACACTCGAAGCGTCGGTTCGTAAGCAAACAAGCGCCGCGTGAAAAAGGAATTTATGTTGTCGGCAGACATTTTTGCTTCATTAAATACTCAAAACTCTAGCCCAGCTACGCATAGTCGTACACTTTGGCGGCTTTTCTTGTTGCTTTGAAAGGGTAATGCCGCAGCGCCTTGAAGTATGCTTTGCGCTGCTGTCTTGCCAGCTCTACTGGTATTAAATTCTTTAGTGTTGCTTAAATCAGCGAACATTTTTTCGGTGTTCGTGTATTTTTCGCTGGCATAAATAATAAGCTTTTTTGTATTAGTCCACTGCATGCACCTTTTTCAAGGTATTAGTGGAAGTTCGTATTCGCTTTTGCGTTCGTTTACGTAGATCTTGATTTTCTTTGAGAAAACTCAAAGGCAGAAGCAAGGGAAATTGAATTTTACTTAAGTCTATTCAAGTAGTGGACCGTAGAAGTTTGGCTGTTTTGAGCTGTATTTTCAATAAAACCAAGTTGAGACTTCTGATAGGCAGTTCCAATACTGTCATTCATAATATTGTTTGGAAAAGTAGGAGCTTGATGAACATGAATTAAAGCTCATCGGATATTCTATAGAGAGATCTGTTAGATTTAGGTTAACATTGCGGTAGAGATTGCTAGAAGGCACCCAACAAACAGCATTTGTGTTGCTGCGATATTTTTCTGGAGATCTGGATCTGGAAGCGATTTCTGAACTACTTGCTCTTAGCAAAGTCAATATCGATATTATTGTGCGTCGCTTTTGTTATATGGAGGAAGACAAGATGAAACCGTCTTGTCACTTTCTCCTCTTTTGTCTGCTTCCTGCCAGATTGATATATTTTTTTCTCGATAGACTCATATTCCAGCTTTGCGTAGTGGCTGGAATGTACTACATTTACTGCTTTAATAAATTCGTGGTAAGCTCAATACGCTTCGCGGAACTATGATAATCTGGTGTTTAATTTATAAGAGATTTTGGATATCACGAAGGACCACTCTTCATAGCTGCCCAAGCCAAGCATCCATCAATGCAATCAATCATACGTTTTAAGTTAACCTTGTTTAAGATTTTACTGTTTAAATTCGTGGAATTACCAAAATATTTTGGGTTACTAGTTAAAATTAGGTGAAAAGTTTTATCCCAACAGCGATCTCACTTTGACAGCTTGGGGGCCGATTTGTTGTGGTACCTGGGCTCTTAAAAAATGAATCATATAGACTTGTTGAGACGGCTAGTGTCAGTTTAAGTTATAACTCCAGATTCGCCGAAGTTGTGACTTCAGTCTAACAAAAGCTAGACTATGTAGGTGAAAATGCCTGCATATCTTCGACTCACTTTCTTCCATACAACTTCTACTCTTTTCGTCTAATAAGATTTTTAGTCCTAGTGCCTATTAAGAAATGTCCAGTAAGAGCTCCAACGATTACGGCAAGACGAGCTTTGCTAAGTTCAAGTATTTCTGTAGGTCTCAAGGGTTCTATTTTAGACCAGGAGAATCCCGCAGTCGCGTTGAGGCTAGACGTCGACCAATGCCTGCTTACGCACACGAGAACCATTGGTTCAGTGCTAGAACGCAAGAGCAAGTGGGGGCAAGGAGAAGAGATCCAACCCATTTTCGTTCCAGTGAGACAACGACGCCTCCTTTTGCTAGCTCATCGGCTTTGCAGTAGTTTAGTGCTATTTCTATAAAGGACCGACACTTCTTGACTAGTTTTGAGTACAGAGAAAAAAATGCTGAACAAATTTCGAGGAATAGTGCTGAGTTGACAGTCCTTGGACGGATAAAAATCCGTTTACTTTAGAACGACTGTCGTGGCAGCGGTCTTCTGTAGTAAGGAATGCTCACCTCCCACAATGCAGCTGTGCTTCTGAGCATCACGTCTACTATTAGCTTAGGAGCAGCCACTTCAGCCTGAAAAGTATTACAGTGGTCTGCTGGCCTAAAACTGAGTTTCAGGAATATCTCATTTCTAACCTGGTTTACTAACTAGGGATAAAGTTTAGTAGTTTCTTCGGATTATAACCAATGAGTGTTAAAAACTTTGTAGCAACCCTGTCAGTTAACCTTAAACTGGATATTTCAATTAATAATATACAATTTTAGTAAAAGTTAGTAATTACAAATACAGTGTTTTCCAATAAGAGTGATATGATTTTCCAAAAAAAAATGCACTAATTGTTTTTATTTAATGTGAATCGCAATCGTTAGAGTTAAGTTCTGAATAAAGCAGCATTTAAATGGCCTCCACGATTTCTTTAACAGTAGCAAATTCGATGAATACAACTTTTTACTCTCTGCTTAAAGTACTTTCTCTACTAAATCATGTTCCACATCATGAATAGCACATTCAATATTGGCATCTAAAGCTTGAAGAAAGTCTGATTATTGAAAAAGACCAATCACTTGAAACAAATGCACAAGAAGTAGTCTAATGGTGTTAAATCACAACTTC
Organism: Bactrocera zonata; assembly: GCA_037783105.1. Taxonomy (NCBI): domain Eukaryota; kingdom Metazoa; phylum Arthropoda; class Insecta; order Diptera; family Tephritidae; genus Bactrocera; species Bactrocera zonata. The sequence continues at coordinate 104,678 of JBAWJQ010002130.1, forward strand.
TTGGAAACCATTCACTGTCATAATTTCTTGAAATAATCGAATCTCCGAACTTTTCTCGCAATAATTCGATTGTTGAATCTGCTGTTTGGCACGAAGCTCCGTCTTACTGCAACCAGATGTTGTCAAGATCAACTTCTTCCAATTTCGGGCATAAAAAGTTGATTGTCATTGATCTCTACCGCACTCTATTAACAGTAATCGTATCACCAGCTTCATTTTGAAACAAGTACGGACAAACTTCAAACAATCAATTTAGGTGAATGTAATGGTGGTTCATGAATAATTTGTGCATTTTCTTCGTACCAGAATCGACAGTTTTGTATATTTATATTTACGGGAGAAAATAACTGCCAACTGTACCATTCAGGATTTTTACTAAGAATATAACCAAGCACTTCTTTATGGCTCAACAGTTTCAACGACTAGTGTATGGTGAAAGAGTTAACCTAGAATCCCATCGGAAATACTCTAAGACGAAAAGGAAAAATTTATTTTTGTACCGACTCTAACGTTTCAGAATGGCTTGGATAGCTAGGTATTCCATACAACAGAGCCATGTTTCAATATGGGTCGAACCAAAGTTGTAAAAAGTGTTTTGGTAACATATGGATCTCTAAATTCTTTAGACCGACGTTTGTCAAAACAGAAAATACCTTTTGCTTTGAAGGCTATGATAACAATTGGAAGACTAAACTAAAGCTTATTGTCCAAGTAACTCGCAAATCATCAAAATGAAAAACTTGCTCTAGTAACGTAAAGTATTTTATTGCATAAGGAGGGGGACACAGATCTAATAGAAAAGCACGTTATCTTACATATTTTGAGATTCAATGACAAAAAGTTTTTATCACACCAGGCAACCAAATTGTTAAGGACGTATTCTAGTCTTGAAATTTAAAAAAATTGTTTTTTTTTTTATATTTTCAAGGTTTAACTATTCAATAATATGTGTACAAGAAGATTTTTCAAAATTCAAATTATTTTCGGAGATATAGGCATTTTTCTGACCCGGCTTCCAAACTGGTTCGGCCGGAACGCGAAACTTTAAACGCCTTTGTCTCAAAACTGACCTTTTCGGAATGATACCCACGATTTCTCAGGTTCTACTGGACCAATTTACTTGAAATTTTTACAGAGTCTTTATAGGCTTGTCTATGGTTGGAACTTGCCCCATCCCCAAATTTTTATTTTTATTATTTTTAAAAAATTCGAAATAGTTAGAAAAAGTGATCCAAAAAAAAGCTTTTTTTTTTAGGCAGTCGCCGATTTGTGAAATTTTTTTTCCCACTTTTCTTTTTCCAGATAACTAGGAGGGTTGAAATCATGTGTATGGTCACGTGAAAATTTTTACGGACTCCCCACTTCGTCAGCTCATAATTTTTAAAATTTTTCGCTTTTTTTAGTTTTCAATTTTTTTCTCTACTCTTCTAAAATTAACAAATAACTAATAAAAATGGATAGTAAAAATATTAATTGCCTTTTTTTACGACACTTTAAAAATTACCTGAAATTCATGCTTATAGACTAGAATACCCCCTTAAGTCTGTTTGCAACAGACATATTTCATCAATGATTTAAAAAGCTTCATGTGGTCGCATATAATAAAATATTTGACAATTCTATGACAAAAATGATGTCGTTAATAAATAACAAAAACAAAATCGGTCCGATATGGCCACCTGCGGAACATTTGAAGAGATATTCTTTGAATCTGAGGAAATCTAAGTTGAAAGCCCCGAATATCAAGTTTATGTACGAGAAGCGAGTGAATTTCTTTATTGAGAGCTTGGCTACAGTCAGTAGAACAGCCGTATGTTTGTGTTCCCTAAAACCTAGTGATACCTGGTTTACAAATTCAAGTAAATTTGTTAGAATGGATTTCACTCTTGTTTCGGTTTCATAAGAATTTCACTTTTTATTCTGACTTTTATATTTTCTTCTTCTATTGTCTGATGTGCATATATCAAAGAATTTGTTTACAAGCACACTTTAAAAGCTTAAATTGAAGAAAATTCTAAAGCTTGAAAAATTGCCGTATTTCTTCTTGCTTCAAATGTACTAGTAGTCGCATGTGTCATTAAAAATTGAAGCGCTTTCTAAGGCAAGCAAAATAATAAATAAATAAAAATGGAAAATTCAATTTCTATTTGATATTTTAAAATTCTGGGAATGTAAATATATTATTTAACAGAAAAATTTCCTTGAAAAACACGTTACTGGTAAATATTTGTCAAAATATCGGAAACTTATCTGCCATATTTCGTTGTTTAATATGAATTACTTATTATAGTGTGCATGAGAATAATAAAGAATAATAAAAACAATCTAAATCTAAAACAACAATAAAAAATCATGCTTAAAGAATTGAAAATTGCTTGAAAGTCACTTTTGGACAGCGTTAAAGTGTCTTAAAATTTTCACAGCAATTTTAAAACTTTTCCATAATTTAATATGTATATTTTTAAAATAATTATTAATAATAAAATATTTTGAATAGAAAAATATATTGCACGTAATATTTTTCGAATTAAATTTTATTATTTTCACCGTCTACAATTCAGTCCAAAAATCGTCAATTTCATTTGCATTTAATTGCGGACAAGCAAAAATATTATTTGCCTGTAGCGGAGTGGGCACAAAGTATCAAAGGAAGCCGTAAATAAAATATAATACGCTAGCTAGATATCTACGTAAGTATGTCTGCAAAGTACACGTGCAAATATATATGTATATGTGAATTTATCCAACTAGGCATATTGCAATAAATAAGCGCTGTATTTATCATTTGAATTTAGCGCTCGAAGTCGCATAATATTTTTTTAGCTTTTTTTTATTATTTTTGGTTTAAATCCGCTTTCCGAGTTTTCTGCTGTTTATAGCAACAAGAGTGGCGTTATGAAAAAAGCATGCAGTAATCTGGCGGTTAAGAATACTGTTATGCAGCTAAAAATCTGATAACGTTGTTACATTGAGGTTAGTTACGGTCTCAGATATGGTCTTAGTTACGGCCTGTCAGTCTCCATTGGCTGATTGGTAGCCTAAATATTGTTTTTATCAAATAAATGTAATTTTAGTAGCGGAGAAACCTGTATCTACGGCTCGGATCTATATTTTTAATGACCCTTCAAGCTACTGGTATACTGTAGTATCTTCCCGGCGGCAGTCTTTGCAGTGAGGAAAGCGATTGAATTGATTAAAAAGAAAGATTAATAATCGATAGCTAAGCGACAATTAATGGAAGAAGATCGCATCATACTATACATCAGAGAATGTCCTTGGAAGTAGGGATACAGTATCTGTAGCAGCTGCATACAACAGATCAAAAGTCCATAGCCTGACATATAGATGACATTTCTTGATTTAAATACTTCTGATAGTTAGGCGAAATCTTCAAAAAGCGCGTGTATAAATTCGACAGCTGTCAGATTATTAGTTTGTAAATTATATCATCTTGAGTTAAGTAACTTTTATTATTTTTGAAAAATGCGGACAAAAAGGAATTTCGCGTGTTGACAAAATACTGCTTTTTGAAGAGAAAAATTCAGTTAAAGCAAAAACTTGGCTTGATGACGAGTTTGAGAACACTGCTTCAGGAAAATCAAACATCACGGATTGGTGTGCGCAGTTTGAGTGCAGTGGACACCCACAAGAGGTTGTTACCGCCGAAAACATCAAACAAGTCCACAACACAATTTTGGTTGACGGCAAAGTGAAGTCGTTCGAGATAGCAGGCACTTTAAAATTATCTACTTAAAGTGTACGTCGTCTTTTTCTCGAAAATTTTGGTATGAGAAAACTCTGTGCGAAATGGGTATCGCTTGAGCTCACTTTTGACCATTCGAAGATTTGCAGCAGTGTTTGAAAAAGTTAAAGCTTGGGTTTATAGCTTTTGACTCGATATGTGACAATGGATGAAACGTGGCGCCATCATTTCAGTCCGAGGTCCAATCGAAAGTCATCAGAGTGGACTACACACGATAAACCCTCTCAAAAGCATGGACGAACTCAACAGTTGGCTGGCAATGTTATAACGTCTATATTTCAAGATGCGTATGGAATAGTTTTTAATGCCTTCCTTGAAAAAGGAACGGCCATTAACAGCGACTATAGCATAACATTAATGAACTGTTTTTAGTTCGAAAACGCCGAAAAGCGACTCATTTGAAGAAAAAGAAAGTGCTGTTTCGCCAAGATATTACAAAGAAATTACGAAAAATGATATACATTTATATAGCGCACTAGCAGCCTGTCCCGGCATCGCAATTATTTATTTTTGGAAATTTGGATATAAAACAACTTTTTTCACAAATATTTTTATTTGTATTAAAAAAAAATCCCACAGTTATATTTGTATGTAAGTCTATTTATGTTCAATTTCTTTGATGGTATAAGTGGCGGCACTTTTGAAAAATTAAAAAATAAAAATTATAATAATCAAAAAATTCAAATAACAGTAATAAATAATGAATTCAGTCGTTTTAAATATTATTATTATATAAATATATTAAATAATAATAATAATAATATTCTTTAAAAATTAGCGTATAAATATATTATAAGTAAAAGTAATAATTACGAAAAAAAAATACAAAAAAATAAAAATACTAATTATGAGAAATTAAAAAATAAAATCAATAATAATCAAAAAATTAAAATAACAGTAATAAATAATGAGTTCAGTCGTTTTACATATATTTTTGCCACTGCACGTGCTCAATTCTGCTAAATAGCAGCGACAACGTCGAATTCCTTACTTTGATTCTATCGGCTGTGTTAGCCGCCAAATCGAACATCATACAGAATTCAATTTGCACCTTCTCTATACTTTACATTCTCTGGCCCGGCGCGCTTTTCAGAATGCATCGCAAACAACGGCCACGGCGCTATGGCGGTTTTGTTTACTTTTTGAATTTTTTAATTCGTAATATCTTTTGAATGGTAAGTCCATTTTAAAAACTATTTTATAGGTAGTTAAATGGTCTTGACCATAAAATAATTTATTTGGATAAGGATTAATATAAATACTTAAATAGCATTGTTTGAATTTGGTTAGTATTTTCATTAATGTTTAAAATAAAATCGTTGTTGTAGTGACATAACTACAATAGTTGGACATATGCTACCGCGGAGTTTTTTGTAGACATTATGATGTTCTTCAATATTGTTGTACATTACTTTGTTCTATCGCTAATAGTTTCGGCAACGCATTCGACGAAAGACATTTTAAGACTCATTTTTCTACTCCTTCGGTTACATTGTTCAAATTTTTCCAAGGATCCCTAATTTTTTTCAAAATGAAATGTAGCCTATGTCGAATTGGAAGAATGTAGCATACTATTGGTGAAAAAAATTTTTAAATCGGCCCAGTACTTTTTGAGCCTATTCATTACAAACATACAAACATACAAAAATAGGTACAAATCTTTCCTCTTTATAATATTAGTATAGATTATCAAATCGAGATGGATCGTTTTAAAGACAGGTAGTATCAAGATAATGTCTTACAGACCTTTGAAAAACCCCGCTTGTTTTTTACCTACACGACCTCAAAAGGATTGCAGGACGGTTTTTGGACTCTGGACGGGTTACAACCTACAGGCATCACAAGCGAGCGTAAGTAACGACGATACATGCAGAAAGTTCAGGATTATAGACATGAGAGATACCATGAAACACCTTCTACACTTCTGTCCAGCTTTATCTAGAATTCGACGTAGATTTATAGGAGCTTCGAAGTTGAAGGGATTAAATGGAGTATCAAATTAGATGTCAAGTCGTTTTTGAAGTTCTCAAAAATCGTTGTCCTCTTGTATGACGAATACTTTAACTTAAATTAAACTGTGCCTTCATCTGTTATTACTAAGGATCTGTAGGTTTACGTATGGAGTGGCAGCCGGTCAGTAAACTTAACATAAGAGAGTTTCAGCTTTTCTTATTTCATTCTTTTGAATTATAATATGTTTGTTTTTTAAACATAAACAGATTTTGACATTCTGGTGTCACAATGTTTACATTATTATAATCAAATGTTTGATAATTTCGTCTCAATGCACGATTTAAGACGATACATTTTTAATATATTCCCACTAAGAGATAAATCTATATTATAATTATTAGTAATTTTTCAACCAGAGATAGCTGTTTCTTTGTCAATGTGGTGTTCTCGTTATGTCAAATTAATGAAAACGTACTTAAAGCAGTGAAGATGATTGACATTTTATTTTCATAGCGCAAAATTCAAATTTCTGCTAATCAGTGATTTCTGGGAAAATCCTTTCACGGTTGAAGTTGCCAGCTAGTTGCCTTTGAACTTTTTTCTTGGTTGAAATTCATGCCATCGAAATTCTCTTATGACAAATTTGTTGTCAAACTATAGCTCTTTCTTTTACTAAAATTAATATGTAGTTACAAATGCATGGCAAGAGCATAGGTTGAGGTTAAAAATCGTGTCGAATGCTAACTCTCGAAAGAATCCTTTGCAGGCATAACAGCCAATATTAACAGCCTTCATTGAAAGTTTTTGGCATCGCAAAGGCCTTGTGTAGAACGTCCGAAGTGTGCACTATTTTATGGATCAATCGTATCACCTACCCTGATCCAATCACGCTTTAAAGACACTGCATTTCACATGCGGAATAACAGATACAGTTTGTCAGGAGCTCAAAGTGTTCAAAAACTATAAAATTCTTTCAAATGCCTTTCATTTTGCATCATTCAACAACTTTCGAAAACTTTCTTGTTTCCTTTTTTTTTTGCACTTGCTCTTCCAGTTTTATTGGGTGTTCAAGTGTTAATAGAAAATTAAGTGGTTTTACTAGTAGCAAAGGTGCCGTTGCCTCTAGTTGCCTTGTGACAATTTAAGTTGCTTGCATCGAGTGGCTTTTTATTACGGAAATTTGGCAGCAGTATTACTTTGCCTGTTGCATGTGAAAACAATTGGAAGACATATTACATGCGTATGTACTGACTAATGGAAGAACACAACCGTTAAAAATAAACGCAAAGACAAATGACCTTATTTTGTTGTGCAATTATTGTAGTTATATATTACTTTTGCGAGGCCAAGGGCTATAAATGATAGCAATAGGGAAATGTTGTATGAAATGTAGGTGTACCTTTATGTATCACTACCATAAAAGCTATTATTACAGTCAAATAAAGTATAACTATTTAAATAAATAGTTAAGGCGGACACACTGCGTAAATTAAAAAAAAGTGGAAGAAGTGTTTTAAATTTGTCAATTTAGGAAAGCTTCCAGCTTAGTAGGACATTTAAATTCATAATATTTTGCGAAAGTACGCTGGCGACTCGACCACCACTCAGCCTTGCTGTGCCTAACTTGCCCAAAACTAGGCCTTACTACTGACCGAGAGTCTGACCGAACGAAACGCCAACTATAAGAACACCTTACTATACCAGAGATCACAAGATGAGACGTCACAGAACTGTTAGACGAAAACTTCAGTAATGTTCCAGGAAAGATTTTACAATAAGAAGAACCCGAAGGACTACTGACACCAACTGTACTGTGGCTTATTGAAGGAACAGTTTTCAGAAGAGCTCAGAGGCATGCCTGAACGCAAGTCCAATCGATGACAAAACTGTTGCTGCGGTAGAACTGATTATCGAACTATTGCTACTATGGAACTGTGTCTTTCCATTTTATATAAAATTTTTTGGAAACAACTTGGTTTATGGGCTTATAAAGTCCAACGCAAGATGGCCTTAAATTCCGATTATCCGGTCAAAGTCACTTTTGTGTGCTCAATGAGCAGAGGGAATCATTGGATGATGTTTCTTCAAAAATGAAACCGGTCAAATGTTGCCATCAATAGGAAACGCTAAGGAGACATGATTAATGTCTACTTCGTGCTTGAAATGGAGTAAGTTGATAGGGCCGACCAACCATCGTAACATGATTAACAGTCAGAGATCATACTTTCATAGTGAGGGTATCAGATAAAACCATTTTGAAATATCATTTGGGTGCAAAAAAAGTGAAAGCACGACTGGTATAAAATCACTGAATTATTCCGAATAACAGTGCCATGTTACCGTCCATAAAACAATGCTTTCCAACTACGATGATGTCATGGAACGTATTATTATTGGCGATGAGTGTTGGATCTATGTTTTCGACCCGTAAACAGACGATCAAATGGCCGAGTATCGTGGCAAAGGTGAGCCGAAGCCGATAAAACCACATCAAAGCAGGTCAAAAATAAACTTTATGTTGACAGTTTTCTTCGATGATCGAGGTGTGATGCCTTCTGAACTCCTTCCGCTCGGCCAAACTGCCAGCAAGGCTATGTGTCGTTTGCGCGAAGTTATTTGTAAAAAGTGGTCGAAATTATGGACCGACAACTCTTGGTTTTTGCACCGCGATAACGCACCGTCGCATATTGCATTGATTCTTCGTGACTTTTCGCCAACTTTTCAACCAATATCATGCGGCTACCACCGTATTGAGTGATTTAGCTACGTGTGGCTTCTGGCTATTCAGCAAACTCAATCAAGCACTTCGAAGATACCGTTTCGTGTCAATTGAAGTCAGTAAACATGATTTGCTATGCACATTGATGGTTATTCCGGAAAATTACTTTAAGCACTGTTTCAAAGATTGGAGAAAGCGGACGACTTAGGTTTTCAAGAATAAATTAACAATTCTAAAAGTATGAACAATGTCTTACTATTTTTCACTATATTTCATCAGTTTATATGGCAGCTATATGTTGTCCGATATCGGCAATTCCCTCAATTTAGCAGCTTTCTTGGGGCGACGTGTGCAAAATTTCAGAGCGATATCTCAAAAATTTAGGTACTAATCGGCATATATACCGATGAACAGACGTTAAGATCACTAAGCTTGTCACACTGACCATATACCATATTTTATAGGATCTCCGACGTTTCTTGTATTTATTAAATGACATTGTATTTATTTAAAAAATTCTTTATTTATTCTTCCTAATCAATTTCATCCCCTTGAAAGTAATCCCCTCCCGAGGCAATGCACTTATGCCAATGGATTTTCCAATCTTCGAAACACTGGTTGTAGTCACTTTCCGGGATGGCCTTCAGTTCCGTCTTCACTGCGGCTTGAATCTCCTCTATCGTATAAAAAACGGTGTCCTCGGAGCGGCCTTTTGAGCTTGCTGAACAGCCAGAAATCACACGGCGCCAGATCAGATGAATACGGTGGTTGTGGAACGATATGGGTTGAGTTTTTGGCGAAATGATCACGAATTACGAGGGCAATATGGGATGGTGCATTATCGTGGTGGTAAAACCAAGAATTGTCTTTCCACAATTCCGGATGTTTTAGGCGGATAGCGTTATGCAAACGACACATAAAGTTCAAAAATTATTCCTTGTTGACTGTTTGACCGGTTGGAAGGAATTCATAATGCACAACACCACGATAATCGAAGAACACAGTCAACATGTTCTTGATTTTTGAGCGACTTTGGCGCGATTTTTTTGGTCCCGGCTCTCTTTTGGCACGATATTCGCTCGAATGATCGGTTGTTTCGGGGTCGTAAGCAGAGATCCAAGTCTCATCGCCAGTTATAATGCATTTCATGACACCCTGTTAGTCGGAAAGCATCATTTCGCACACTTCAACGCGACGCCTTTTTTCCAAAAAATTCAATGTCTTCGGTACCAATCGAGATTTGACGCGCTTGAGGCCCAAAACATTCTTCAAAGTGGTATTGGCTGAGCCCTTCGAAATGCCAACTTCATCAGCGAGGTCTCTAATTGTTAATCGACGGTTTTCCAACACTAAATCTTTGATTTGTTGAACGTGAGCTTCGTCGGTTGAGGTTGATGGTCGCCCTGGACGCTCTTCGTCTTCGACACGTTCAAGACCGACTTGGAAATCACAGTACCACTTGTAAACATTTTTTTTAGACATAGCCTCATCACCAAAGGCTTTCTGCACCATCCTCAACGTATCCGTAGCAGAAAATTGATTCCGTAAACAAAATTTAATGCAAATTCTTTGCTCAACAAATTTCGACATCGGAAAAAACGAAAAACTCACTTTTAGTAGCTCACAAAAGGACACGTATCTCAAACACTAATGAATATTTTGACATGCAATTTAACATAGATGTGACTGACAGCACTACAAACCTAAAAAAAAAAAAATAATTCTCCAAATCCTTTGACGCGCGCAGTTTATATTCAAATGTCACCTTATTTTTTGGACACAGTAGTGTACCAAGTTCAGGCCAACATAAATGCGCAGGACATACTCCAATCTTCTATGATAACTTCTAACCGCATATAGTTTAAACTCTTTGATGGGTTTCTGTAAAGTTGGGTGGTACATCAGGTTAACGTTATATCATTATGGTATAGTACTTAAGTTATCGCTGGAGGCACAAAATCAAACTCGATTTTTCTAACTTGTCCTGAAAGAAATTATAAAACTAACTGTCCAACAAGCCTATAAAATACAATAAAGGCTGTGTATGCAACAATCCACTACAATTGTATGAACTATGTGAAACTATATTACAAAAAAATTAACCCACATAAAGTACGACAATAACCCACTGTGCAGCGATGTTATTACATTTTCATTGCACAAGAGGAAGCTGCGAACTCACACACACATTTTGATTGATGAGCGCAATAATTTCGCCTATTTATCCATGAAAATGGCAAAAAATGGATCAAGTGATGTTTGTTGTTGTTGTACGTTTTTGGTGTTTGCTGTTCTTTGTTGGTTTTGTAACCAGAGTTGCGCATACGTATGTAAATGTGGCAAGCACGAATGTGGCTTTGCAACAGTGTCATACAAACGTTTGTACCATATACACACACACCTGCACACGTGTGCGTGTATGCGCTTTCGTATATGTGGCACATACTTTTGTTGCCGAGTGTATGACTGCGCAATTCATTGTGGCTGGCACACTTCTTTTACCCATATTTGTTTGTTGTGGTTGTTGTTGACCGCAATGGCTCAACTGATTGAGGTTCTGTCGCTGTTGCTAATGTTTTTGTTGTCGCGCTATTGCTGCTGCTGCTGTTGGCGGCGGCGATGGTTCTCTGGTGCTGCTGTGCTACATTTATTTTTTGGCCGCAATTTTATGCAATGTTCCAGTTTGCGGGAGCACATACATATGTGGTGCGATGCCCGGTGAGTTACGTATATATGTATATGTGTGTGTTATCACACCTACGCGGCTCCATTTGAGCCATTGTATATAGTATGTGTGTGTGTAGGTGTAAGTATAAAATATATATAGTCGGATTTGTGCGTTTGCTTGATTGCTTTGGTATGTATGAATGTGTGTGACAGCGTTTAACCTTCACCCCACGCATGAATACATCACGAAGTTGCATGGTGAGGGGGGGATGTGGCAGCTTTTCGCATTTTGACGCGTAGGTGTTGGCTGCTGGTGGGAATATTGTGTTGTATGTGCTACACAATTGCACTGAATATGCGTTACTGTTATATAAAGTACCACACATACATACATACATATATACACGTCTATTTGCCACCAACACAGGCGCCCCATATTTTATAAGTTGCTTCACGCGCACAATTTTTGTTGCAAATCCGTTAGCTTGACACAAACACACACGCACACTTCCATACATAGACATACACATATGTACATATACATACAAACATATATTTGCAATTTCGTTCACTTTACCGCATATAATCCATATAACGGTAACCTGTTCGCTGACTTTAGCGTGCCACTTTCAACAACTTTCCCTTATCGACGCGCGGACATCTCTATGCTGTTGCCCCTTCACCCACTATATAACTGTACATATACAATATGTGTGTATGGCGTCTCCTATTCATAGTCAATGCCGCTTGTCATCGCATTCTGTCATTTCAGCGCATGCAAATTGAAATGCAAATAAGTTAAAAGGGACTTTTGCGTTGAGCTGGATAAAAGCGCAAAAATATCTACATAAATAAATATGCAGTTGTCTCGCATACATATACAAATATATATACGTGTGCGCGTGTTTTTTTTTTTTTTTTGTTCCAAAGTAGTCGCGTCTATCTTTAAACTCGTGAAATTTGGTTATGGCATGTTTTAATCAGTTTCGGATCCCTTATATAGCGGTCTTCTACTATATAGAGAATGGGTCTAAATATTATAATGCATTTCAGAGCAAATACCCCATAAGGTTGGAGGTGGATTCAAAAGAAGCTCCCACTTGAGCAAACGAAAACGACGATATATTGTGATATCTAAATTCTATTAAGAATTGATCGAAAGGATTCCTAATAATCGATAAAGCTAGGTACTCCAAACATGTTTTTGTTGAGTTTTCGTAATCTCAGTCTTGCGTATGTTCGCCCCCATAAATATTACGGTCCATCGCCAATGTATTTTCATAATGCTCGAAACGGCTGCTAAATTCTTCGATTATTTCCTATTCAATGAATAACTTTAGATTCCAGTGGAGAACATCGCTTCCACATAGAAATGTACCCCACTAAAGTGCGCAGAATTTTACTTTGAAAAGCTTGAATTACTTTTAAATTTGAATTCAAATTACTTCAGATTTGAATGCCATACCTCCAGACCGGCCTAAGTATTTTCTCATATTTAGCAACTTATTTTTCAGACTGAGTCGCGATCTTGTCCTAAGGACCCGGTAAAGCTGCGCCAACTTTAATCTTAGCTGACTTCTTTTTATTTTTTCGTGATCTTTCCGAGTACGCCTCTTATCAATTGTAATCCCCAAATATTGTTACCTTATGGTAACAACTACCCATATAAAACCACTTGAGAGCAATTTTCGAGGGTACAAGTACAAGTACTTAGTACGGACTTTTTGCTATTGATACCAATGCTGCTTTTGGTGAGCCACGGTTCTAAAGTACCCAATTGAATCTGCAGTAGTCTGGAAGCAGTTGACCACTGGAAGGTCTGTTGTATAATAAATATATTGCACGGGGCGGTGAAAATGCCTTCGGGCATGCCAGCGCGAATAGTTCAGAAATCCGACTAAGCATCGCGGCATCTAACGTAGAACGTCCGATTGTACAAGTAAGACTTTAGCAGCAAGTAATAAGGCATTGGTATTCCTTTAATTTGAATAATAGGATTAGATGCCAAACTTTGGAAATTGCTTGGCCGACATCAAGAAATAAAGCAGAGCAGTATTTATTATTTTCCAATTCATCAGTTATAAAGTATTCTACCCTATTATATGTTCAATTGTACCATAAAATTTTCTGAAGCCAAACTGATGATGCGGAATGAGCTGTTTGTCATTCAACACCGGCGAAGGCTTGCGTGTTCCTTCGAATACTTCCGATATAATTACCAGTAGACTAATTGATCGATAAAAATTAACTATATGCTCAGACTTTCCGGGTTAAAAAATTAAAATAACCTCAGCACATTTCCATTGCGAAGGGAAATAGAAAAGTCTGAGCATTCCGTTAAAAAGCATGACAATCATTCTGATTACGTTTTCGGTTAACGCCTTAAGAGAAAACGCATGAAGAAAAAAAATGCATTTAACTTATCGGTAGGCCAGAATTCATCCTTATTACAAGGATAAGGGTTGTCATTATATTTTAAAAAGGAATTTGGACAAGAGGCCGCCGTGACTGGTACGAATTAAGTCCAGCCGTGAGATCCAATCTTCTACAACTTTTTTCAAATTTGGGGTCGCATTTCAATGTTAATATGCGGAATATTCTCTTCCAAGATGTCAGTAACCTCGTATTCATCTTAGTAGTCAAGCAGCTCCACATAACCCCACAAAAAATGTCTTGGAGGGCTCGCCACAGGCCTACCGCGCAGGATAATGCACTTACCAAAAATTAACTTCAATAAACAGATTGTTTTGTTGATTTATGATATGTAGTAGCACCGTCTTGTTGGAACCAAAGGTCGTCTACATTAACATCCTCCAATTCGAACACAAAGTATTTATTGATAATAGCTCTATGGCGTCCACCATTGGTTGTATCAATTCAATTTTGAAGACATATAAAACAGCGAGGCCCTCTTCTCATAGAACATACCAAACAGGGACTTTTCGAAGATGTAACGGCGTCTCAACGATGGCTTGTGGATCATTATCCGTTTTAACGAAACAATTTTGTTTATTAACTTATCCCTTCAAATGAAAGTGGGCTTCGTCGCCATTTCGTTTCGAGTCCATTTACAAAACGGTCGCGTTATGGTCGTTCGGCTTTAATTTTATTTTGTAAGCCCGTAAACCAAAATTGTTTTGCAAAAGCTTCCATGAAATGGATGGGAACAGCTCCAAATGTTGCATGAAATGGCAGATAGGCCCACTCGGGTCTCTTTGATACTCTGCTACACAACAGCAATGGCGTATTCGATGCGAACTGCACAGCATCTCTGAGGATGCGCATTATCTACCAGAGCAAACGTGCTACGAAACCGATTCATGATTGCTCGAATTACTGGGTGATCATATCGACCGAATTGTGAGGTTGTAAGTTAAAGAGGGCAGTTAGTTAAAACGTGCCTGGATTTAGCCTTAGCTATGGTGTTGACACCATTTTTGGCTAAGCGGTCAATTCTCGAGCTCTAAGGATATTTCGGTCACAGAAACCCTTGATGTCATATTACTTAAAGTATGTTGGTTATACAAAGGCAACTTGAAATTTTTTAAAACATCTATTTGTTGAACAATATCCAGAAAGAAACGCTGATTACTATAGCTAGTAAGAGAAATAAGAACCAGCTAAACATGTAAGAGTTGACTTAGACCTTTATTTATTGTGTCAAAAATGAAATCTTTCTTAAACCTTTGAATATGTTTGCTGAAGGCCTTAGAGTAATTAAGTACCAATAAGAGCGCAATTTCCGTCTGAGGAAACGCTTATGCTGATAACAAAAACACATATGGAAACCAATAAAATATGGAGTAAAAATCCAAAATTTTGGGAAAGAGGTACTATTCGCTCCACTTCAGAACACCTCACAGTCCACAAAAAACGGGTGCCAAACACGGTCTTTAGCAGCGTAAACAATTCACAAAGACTGAGACTGGGACTCGCTGGGGTCATAATAATGGGTTGTCAAAAAGTCTTGCGGTATTTTTATTGAATCAATTCGTGTGGCACCCGTATATCGAGCTTCTTAGTGACTCCAAGCTGCTTCAAATGGTTTATAACGGTTTGATGACTACTTAGCCGGTCTCTTTCGACCAATTCAGCGATTTTATCGCAATTTTCGACGACAGGCCTTCCGGAGCGTGGCGCATCTTCGACCACCTCTACACCAGAACGTAAACGTTGAGACCATCGTTGTGCGGTGGAAATGGAAACTGTATCGGGTCCATAAACTGCACAAATTTTATTGGCGGCTTGAGATGCATTTTTGCCTTTATCCTGGTAGTACTGTAAAATATGCCGTATTTTCTCTTTATTTTGCGCCATGTTTGCGACGCTATAACTCCAGAAGGACTTGAAAGAAACGACAATCACTCAAACACGTGTTAGCGCGAGCTTTCCAAAAAGACATAGCATGACCCGATGCGACGAATAAAACTAGAACTACGCGCTTTCAGCACCAACTAGCGAAAATACCGCAAGACTTTTTTGACAACCTAATATTAATTCAGGTCGGTTCATAGATTTTTAAGCTTCATTTTAAGAAAATTTAGTTAAAATTACTCCATTCACATATGAGACAAGTATCGGACCAGAAAATCTAGTCAAATTGAAATAGATTCAAAGGATTTCGGACAAGTAACATAAGGTCCGATATAAGCCTTCATATAATATACCAACACTGTACAGCAGGGTAGTTAGACATTTTAGAATTGAGAGATAAGAGACAATATAACACGATTTTTTTTTTATACCAGTCTAAGTGATTTATACCTTTCATTTGTTTGAATCGCCACTGACAGAATTTTAGATTTCACGACAGATTTTTTTTCAGTGAAGGAATTAAATT
This sequence comes from Bactrocera zonata, assembly GCA_037783105.1. Classification (NCBI taxonomy): domain Eukaryota; kingdom Metazoa; phylum Arthropoda; class Insecta; order Diptera; family Tephritidae; genus Bactrocera; species Bactrocera zonata. The sequence goes on from JBAWJQ010002130.1 coordinate 120,620, forward strand.
GCTGATAACAGATTTTTGAAAGAAAATATCTTCTCACCTGAGCACACACAACTTCTTTTTTGATTAGATCAGTCTTTGTGACTTATACCAGTTCTTTGTTCGTACCACCACTGACCGAATTTAATTTTTTTGCTTTCAATGGGAAATTGAATTGCTGAAAATAGATTTCTGGTGAAAATATCCTCTCACCTAAGAAGACACAACCGCCTTTGCTCGCTCAATTTTACTACAATTTGGTATGAAGTAAGGGTATAATTAGACACACTCACATTAAATAGTGCTTTTTCATTTGCTTTCCGCGACTTGGCGTCAATAAAGATTTTCAATTTGTACAAAAGCTGCGCCAAAGGATAACAATTAAGTTGTTGTAAAAATTTCGCGCTGTTTAACGGCCAATTAACACTTTAAAGTTAATCTTCTTCACTTTGGTGCAACAACAAAAATATCAATGTATTTGCCATTATGTAAGCAACAACAAACAATTCACGCGCAATTTGCTACACTATTGTGCCACAAATTGTTGCATGGAAGAATGAGGATATGAAAATGTTGGTGATTACTTGCCGACACACACACACACAAACACACATTCAGGTTCATTCGGCGTAAACAACAACACAATAAATGAAGCAGACAGCGACGCTGAGCGCAACACAAAGACGTCGGCGTAGGCGTTGCTCCCAGCAGTAACAATAAACACACAGAACACAGAAGCGAAAACAAAAACAATGTTACAATGTTACAATAATTGCAACAATGTAGCGGCGGCAATGTCTCTGCTGCCAAAGGCCAGGTCGTGCAAATAAACAGAATGACTGATAAATTTCAATCAGAGGGGCAACAATGTGGCCATCAGTGGCTTGCGGAGCGCAAGAATAAAAGCGCTGAATGACTGCCATTGTCATTGAGTGCGGTTGAAAGCGTGCGCAATAAATAGTAGTATGGCTGACTCACTTACTTATGTGTGTACAACAACAAGTGGCAGTAATAATGGCAGTTTTTGCAACATTGTGTGGCACGAATATCAAACTTTGAGAAGACTTCTGAACAGAAAAAACTTGGATGACTTCATAGCAAAACTTCCCTCCAGCTAAGGACCCCTGGCGATGGACCCATCTTGGATTCAACTGGAATTAAATATGAACTGGGACAAAGGCCGCGGTGAAACACTAAACCTTCTTTGATTGACGTTGGGTTTTTGGAGGCGCAAAGTTCTGAGCAAGTCGTTTGCTTCTAAGGATGGATCCAAGCTCTAATCAATCGATAGAATGCATTTTAAAATTAATTAGATTATGGCTAACACGTTTAATTGGTTAAAGATTCGATTAAAGTTATAAGAGCTAAGATTTTTCAACCTTTTGCTGGCACAAGCAAAAAAACCTCAATAAATGGTATTGAGCAGGATTCAAAGCCTCACCGTAAAAAATGATATTAAGTTGTCAAACATCTCCCTTTCGCCTTTTTGTCTTTTGAATTTCGCGGCTATGTATAAAGCGCTACAGAGCTCGTAGCTGGCAATACTATACATCTTTGAAAGGTTTTGACATAACCTACAAAACGACGCTATGCATAATTAGTTTGGATATTGCGTGCAACAGTTATAGACGCGTAAACATGGAGTTCATTAACGCCGAAATTCGCACTATCTTAAACTTTTGCTTCGTTAAAGGCAAATCCGCTAGAGAAACGTTCCGTGAAATTAATGATGCTTGGATGGTACTCTTTCACTTCGAACTGCGGAGGAATGGTTTCGACCATTCAGAGCGTGTGAAAACGAAAATATGGATAAACTACCCGGCGGAAGACCTGTGACGACGAACACCGATCAAGTCATGGAAAACATCGTATATGATCGGCATGTGGCATCTCATGACATCGCCCAGAAGATGGAAGTTAGTCACCAAACCATTTTATGCCATCTGCAGAAGGCTAGATATACAAGAAAGCTTGATGTTTGGGTGCCGGATGATTTTACGAAAAAAAAAACTTCTGGACCGAATCATCGCCTGCGATATGCTACTGAAAAGGAACGAACTCGACCCATTTTTGAAGCGTATGATGACTGGCGATGATAAAAGGATCACATACGACAATATCAAGCGAAAACGGTCGAGGTCGGAGGCCGGTCAATCGTTTCAAACAGTGGCCAAGCCGGGATTGACGGGCAGGAAGGTTTTTGCTGTGTGTTTGGTGGGATTGGAAAGGAATCATCCACTATGAGCTGCTCCCATAAGGCCTGACGCTTAATTCTACCATCTACTGCGAACAACTGGACCGCTTGAAGCTGGCGATAGACCAGAAACGTCCAGAATTGGCCAACAGGAAGGGTGTAGTGTTCCACCAAGACACCGCCAGACCACACACTTCGTTGATTACTACGGGAGCTCGGATGGGAGGTTTTATCACATCCGCCATATAGCCCGGACATAGCGCCAAGTGATTACCATCTGTTTCTGTCTATGGCGAACACCCTTGTTGGTAAAAAGTTGACCTCAAAAGAGACTTGTGAAAAGTGGCTGTCCTAGTTCTTCGCAAATAAGGAGGGAGGCTTCTACGTGGGAGGTATTCTGAAGCTGCCGGCTAGATGGAAACAGATTAACGAACGTAACGGCGCATATTTGAACTAAATCTGATCACTTTAACACTTTTTATAAAGCATTGAATAAACAGCAAAAAGGTGGAATGAAAATATTTGACAACGTAATATTTTAGGATAGCACTCTGAAAGTGAAAAGAAGAATTCTGCTGAAGCTCACTGAGAGTTTTGCAATTTGCTTCGGGACCCTGAAGCTTCTTGCTACAGATTTGATTGATCAGCTGCAGTGAAGCTTTAGCAAGACATGCATATAAAAGTTAAATGCAAGAAGACGCTAGATTCTTTTTCTTTCTTTTTCTTCTTCCAGACAAGATTCTTTTTCAGACTAACTACGTTTAATTGCTTGAAAAGAGAATCGAAAAGTTTTTTATGGAGTCTTCATTGATGCTTTAAGATAGATATATTTGATTTATTTTAGCTCATTGATGCTAATTTAGACGTCGCTATGATCCTGGTTATAAACGAAACATGCGACCGACGAATTTTTGTTTGACAATTACAATGATTCCGCTCTTCTGCAGAATCCTTTCGGTCCAGTGTTAGAAGGAGCGACCACAATGCAAGATTAACTCGGTTTTAATCCGATGTGAGCGGAACCTTTTATATATATGTACATATG